>CM062819.1:1589763806-1589876306 GCA_031772625.1 Pinus tabuliformis | reverse complement strand
CCCTCCAATCGGTAAAAGATCCCGTTAACCCCAAGGACATGAAGGGTGTCTACTTAATCCCTTGTTCTTGTGGGACCCCCTACATCGGGGAAACGGGGCGCTCCATCCATCAGAGGATCAGCGAACATGCAGCTGACCTAAGACATGGGAGAACCAAGTCTTCAGCGTTAGCAGAGCATGTGGTGAAGACCAAGCATCACGTTTGTATTGAGGAGGCTAAGGTTGTTGCCAAAGTTGCCCAGTTCCATCATCGTAAACTCAGGGAAGCTATTGAGATTGAAAGAAGACCTAACAATCTCAATAGAGATGACGGCTGGAAGATCAGTAGATGTTGGATCCCTGCCCTTTCATCTTAGTTTCCCCCCCGCCCCCCCCCCCCCCCCCCCCCCCCTTCATCTTTTTCACTTTCGTCGTTCCCCTGGAGCCTTCCGGTCTCCTTTGGTTTATCCTTCTTGCTCTGGACTCTTTCCAGTCCTTCTCCTTTTTTTTTTTTTTTTTTTTTGTATCGCTCCTTTTCCCGAGTTGATATTGGTATTTATAATCTTAGCAGATATTTATTTACTCATTATTATTATTTTTATTTATTTATCTATTTTATATTATTTTTATGTATATTTTTATTTATTTATCTATTAACGAATATATAATAATAATATTAGTATTATTTATTTGCTTATTATTTTTTGAGTCGTCCCCCTTTTCCCTGATTGATATTGGTACTTATGGTCTTAACAAATATATATTTACGTAGTTTTATTATTACTTATTTTTTATTATTACTATTTTTAAAATTAATTAATTAATTAATTAATTTATTTTTATTTTTATTTTATTTATTTATTTATTATTATTATTATTATTATTTTATTTTCTTTTTCTTTTTCTGCGTAGCCAAGTTATATATATTATTAGTATTGTTTATATATATATTTTATTAGATAATTTATTTTATTTATTTGTCTATTAACGAATACATATTATTATTATTATTTTTCGAAACTAATCTTTATATATTGTTATTATTTTATATAGTTATTAACGAATATATATTAGTATTATTATCATTTTTATGTATTTTACTATTTCTTTCGTAATTAATTTATATATTATTATTATTATATATTTTAATTTATTTTATCTTTTACCTAACTTTTATCTTAATAACCGAATATTATTACTTTACTCTATATATATATATAAATTAAATTAAAGTTTTTTTTTTTAACTAACCATTAAAAGTATTTTATTTATCTATATATTTTACCTAATTTAACTTATTTCCATAAATAATAATAATAATAATAATAATATTAAATTAATAATAATATTTTGACTACTAATATTAATAATATATTAATATCAAGACTATATTAATTATATTTAATAAATAACTTAATTAAACAAAAAATTACTTATATTATTAATATATAATAACAAATAATTTAATTAAATTAAATAAATTACCTTTTCTAACTAACCATTTAAATTATTTTATTTATTGATATTTTTAACCTTAACTATATGATTTTAATTGAAATATATATATATATATATATATATGTTTTATATTAACAATAATTAGTGAATATTTTAAATAAATAAGTGAATTATTTTCTTAAACTAACCACTAATAGTATTTTATTTATTTTTAATCCTAACTTTTATATTAATAACCTAATATTATAACACACACACATATATATATATATATATATATATATATAGATATAGATATAGATATAGATATAGATATAGATATAGATATAGATATAGATATAGATATAGATATAGATAAATTTTTAAAACTAACCATTAAAAATATTTTATGTATTAATATGAAAAATAATAATAATAATATTAAATTAATGAATAGTAATTTGACCTAGGTCCGTAGGTCAATATTAGCCGTTGGTCGATTTAGCCGTTGGAGTCTCTGCTCAGACTATTTAACATGCTAAGCTGGATCTGTTTCTTCAACTTGTCCTGACGATGAACCACACTAGTTGGTTCGAAACGCGTCGACAAATGTCTCTCTTTATGTGATTTACGCCGAAGCTCTACGTATTAATTTTTAAAGTTGTTTCTAAATTTTAAAAATAATAAAAATTAAGTAAATAAGATTATAGAAATATATGTAAAATTATATTTATTATATTTTATTTTTTTAAATTAATTTCTATCCGATAATAAAATAAAATGTACTTTTGAAATGGATTTTAATTTCAGAGATTTAATAAATAATAACTGTTTAAAATTTTATATTAAAATCTCCAATAAAGTAGATTTCTTCAATGAATTTTAAAATATATTTATTTCAAAAAAATTAATAAATATTTAAATAAATTAAAAAATATATATATAAATATATTATATAAATAAATATACGGATAAAATGAATAAATTTAATAATTAAAAATATATATTTCCGGCTATAAAATAAAAAATTCAAATTGGAAATAAACAAAATTAAAAGTCATAAAAATTCATGATATTGATACAAAACTTCCTAAACTTATATTGCTCAAAGAATATGATATATTTATCAATTCAAGATATTTCAAAATATTATATGTATTTCAATACTATATTAAATGTTGTGTTATGGGTACGAAAAAACAATTTACTTACATATATATTCTAATTAATATCATTATTATTCCTATCACATTTTAATTATTTTTTATTTTTTATTTTACAAAAATATATTGTTAGCTTTTATCTAAACTATTTAATTAGGTTAAAAATGTGTTTATTTTACAATAGAGTTTTTAAAATTTTAATAATTATAAATGGATGATAGTCATTTAATCTCTACGGAATATTTTTAATAGTAACCAAAATTAAAAGTTGAGATTTATATAGAATTTATGGATTCTTTTTTATTTTTCAAATTAACCAAAAAGTTACAAAATTAAGTTATATATATATATATAAATAATGTTTTTGAGTGTGAAATGAGGTGTGTTTTTTGGGCATGTGGTTTTGATAAATCATGATATGGGCTCATGGTATTATTATTGCAACCAAAAGAATCTCTATAATAAAAGGGATCTCCATGATTAAGAATTTTGTTACTTGTGTTTTTAAATGTATAGATATTTAACTCATAGATTAGCACAACCATATATATTAAATAGTTGGTAAATGGTGATAGGCATCAATCCATGATAAGCATAAAAAAACCCATTTCATGATACATCTCACATTGTTAAGATTAAAAAAATCATAAAAATTAACTAAATTATAATATTATTCTTTCAAATAGGGTCTAAAATTTTATTTTTATCAATAATATTAGGTGGATTGTAGGGATTTAGCCTCCACAAAATATTGTAGAATATTCTTAGTGGTAGTCACAAAATAAAAGTTGAAATTTATCCTCAAAGTAATTATGTCTTGTCTACTCTTTTAATTGAAATGATTAATTAAAAACCAGCCTAGATCTACCAAGCCCAAGAGGGATCAAAACTCTTTTAACTCTAAAATATATTTGCATATTAACAGATTTCCCCTTTTAAATAAGCTATATTCCACATGAATATCATGGATCAATACCATGGGTTTTTCACTCTAAAATATGTTTGCGTATCAAGATATTTCCCCTTTTAAATATGTTATATTCCACATGAATATCATGGATCAATACCATGGGTTCTCATAAATGTTTTGGTGCAATTAATTTTATTATTTTATTTTATTTTATGTCTTAATTTTAATTTTATTTTTATTTTTATATAATTTGACCAAGTCAAAATGTTTATAGGACAAGACATTACAACATTTCTTCCATAATGGAGAGGAAATTCCATATGAACATGTGCCACATGAACATGCATTATTGTTTCTTGGACATGCGGTATTAGTAAGCTATGGTACTGGCCCATGGGATTGCAACAAAGTATGGTATTGTTTATAGGTTGAGAATATTTACGGTAAAGTGAGAGCGGATTTTTATGCTTAAGAATCTTGTTACATTTTTTTAAATGCATATATGTAATAATTTAAAATAAAGTTATAATTTACTTAATTTTTGTTTTTCTTTTTTAATTAATCTTGGAAATGCAAGATAGCGCATGAAGTAAGTGTTTTCGAGCCTATTGGCATCTCCTAGCCATTTAATTTATATGATTGCACTAGTTATTATCATCAATTATAAAAAATAGTTAATATATAAGATAAACATATATATATATATACATTAAAAAAAAACATGTAGCCATGGATATTCTTACCATGCGTTGTAGCGACTGCAACACCCTCCAAAAATTTTTCTTGCATCCAATTTAAGAGCCTTCCTTTGGTTTCTCATTCATGTTTGAAAACACTCGGGATCATCCCGTGAGCTTATGTTGAGTCTTTGCACCCTCCTGGCTTGGTCGTTCACCAAACATCTTTTAGCATGTTGGTCACAATGTCATGCTTGCAGCCATGCTCTGGCTATGAACAAAGTTTGTCTTTGTGTGTACAAGTTGTATTCACTATGTAAGAATCCTTCACATTCACACACGAATTTGTATGCAATGTTGTGCAATTTTAGTTGTGGTCGTTCAACGATCTATCACAATTGTTGCGCTTGTCGCTCGCACCCGTCAGTTAGTCACACTAAGTGTATGTTGTCTCGATGGTTCGAGGTGTCTTGGTGTTGA
This sequence comes from Pinus tabuliformis, assembly GCA_031772625.1. Classification (NCBI taxonomy): domain Eukaryota; kingdom Viridiplantae; phylum Streptophyta; class Pinopsida; order Pinales; family Pinaceae; genus Pinus; species Pinus tabuliformis. Next base: position 1,589,871,660 of record CM062819.1, on the reverse strand, counting down.
GTCATGTTGAGTGTGTGTTCGCAAGGTCGTGTATGCACAAAGTCACTCGTTCACACACTTAGTAATTTTTGTTGAAGCTCTGTCAACCAGACCAACCCCAATAGTTGGACCTTCACTGAGTTGCACTGCACAGTTTCATCCCTCAGTGAACATGCACTATTTCCCATAATTGCGCAAAGCTTAAGGATGCCTCCCAGGAAGTCTGCACTGCACAATCCTGGAGTCGACCCGACTCACTATCACCCATAACAACACAAAAGTTTCTCAGTAAGCCATCTCAATCTACGTTTCCTGCAAGCAAAACCACCAAGCCTCCAGCTGGTAAAGTGGAAATTTTGACTGGGCAACGACCCTAGGCCTCACTCCTCCAAAAAATTGCGTAGAAGTTGTCAAGCATGACTGCTTCCGCTAATCGAAGAAATCATGCAGACATGCAAAACAGACACCCATTGCCTGTCACTACACTTCCCTAAAGCATTGCGTAGTTTTCTCAGCCAGTCACCTTATTAGTCGGCCTGCTGCTACTCCTGAAAACTACGCAGTTTTCATGAGTAGTCTCTGAGCTACCCAACATCCTGCTCAGCCTAGAAACTGCGAAGGGATGTCCTGCAGGCCAGCCTCCCAGCTCTGCGAAGCTTTTTCCAGCAGCCTCTCACTGCCAACCTCCCAGGATAAATTGTGTGGTTTTCACTGCCAGTATTCCCCTACTGCCTGCAATGTCTCCCTGAAAATATTGCATAGATCTGCCATTCATCCGAGCCAGATCCCACAGACAGACACTGTTGATCTGGACTGCCCATCTCAACCTCCCAGTGACCTCTACGCAATTTTCATGGATAGTTCCCAAAGCCCACATCCCCACTTGAAATGTTCCTTGTGTAGTTTCAGATCCTTGTCCTCTCTCTCGGTCACCTGCATTCGAAAACAAAAAACAATGCACCATGGTAGACTAGGATATTTCTGGATGTGATGTCGTATCGTCATGAGTGATTTCAGATACAATTACATGGATGAGACATAGCGCAACGATGAACGAGATGAACAAGGAGCACATGCAAGGAGACTCGTTCATGAACAAACGAACACATGGAGCATGCCAAGTACAAGCGAAGGAGAGACATGCATGTGCAACATCAAGCGAACACCAAGACCATCGAAGACTCTACACACCTTGCCATATGGAGGTGAAGCTATAGTACACCAAGAGCACATCCATCACTCAGCAGCATTGCGGCTTAACATGCACAGCACCAACAGCATGAATATACCAGCTCTGTCATGTCGAGTCATGTCATGAGTCATCTCGGCCACATCACTACTATGGGCCATATTATTGTAATCAATGTAATGTAATGTGGAAGTCCAAGAGAGTGACATGTAAATCTAAAGAGTCATGTAAAGTTGAAGAGTCATGTAAGTCAAAGAGCCATGAGGGAGGTAAAAAAATCAAAAGGACCAGTTTTACCCTTGGCTATAAATACCCCTCATTTCTACATGCAAAAGACTTTTCACCTTGGCTCCTCCCACATAGCCTTGAGATTCTATAGTCTTTTCTTTAAGGAGCGAGCAGTGGCTCCAACGCCCCACTATCGAGGTCAGTGATGTATGGTGTACCAATCTGTCTTGGAATTTTCACTTAATTCAGAAGCTTGATAACAGGCCATCACGTTTCCACACGTGTATTGTATTTTTTGGTAAGACTATTCTTTTGACACTTATAATGCATGTTTCTTTAACCTGTGTTAAAACAATTGAACTATTCTAGTTGTTCTAATACATATGCTTACAAAAATGTGTTGTATAAGTTGTTAATGTTGTCTCACCCGTGTGGGATATCTCGTCGAACATTTGACAGAACCATTCCCATAAACTTGTTATAATGATCGCGAAACTCGTGTGGACTACTCCGCTGGGTGTTGCACATGCTATCTATTCACTATGTGTTTGGAACTATCACATACATGTGTACTACTCTGTTGGAAGCTACATATGTCCTGTTGTGTTGTGTTTCTTTGACAGAGTTGGGACTATTCCCTTTCGACTTAAGACTCACTTCCACCCTCTCCCTCTGTGATGAAAGAACCTTAACACAAGTAACACTAAGCACTCACCAGGGACGCGAACCTCATTGTTCGAAGACAAAGAAGACCACTCTCATGTGCTGACAAGTAATAGCTAAGGAAAGCCTTTCAAATAATGGAAATCGGGCCATCATACTAGATGGGACTCCTACAACAAATAGTGTGAGGTCTAGTTGGGACTTCATACTGGGGAGATCCCCTGAATGTTGCCAGGTCTAGCACTGTCAACATTTCTGACGCTAGAAGGAGGGTCACCAGTTATTTATGGTTGAATGTCCTCTCACCCCCACTCATCAATCATCTGGTCATGGTAGTAACTCACACTCCCTCCCACCTATGCACAACTCTGAAGTTGCTTACTCCTCACCTCCTAGATGTGAACACAAAATTTCGTACCAGCACCTCTGCTCTGCCCGTTCCATCACCTGTCAGTTCATGAAAGCAATGAAACTTATCCTAGGAATACAAGATCTTCCATACGCATCAAGAAAGCCAAAGACCACCCCCACAAGAGTTGTTGTATCATCAGTGGAAGATTAAGTTCTTTCCACACCCGAAGGTCTAGCAGAAGTTGTTGAGAATAGAGAGGAACCTCCAGCCTTCCGACAGGGAGAACGAGACACCCTCATGATCTTGGTCTCAGATTCTAGTACAAGAGGTGGATGGGAAGGCAACAGATGAGGTGGATGGGAAGGCAGCAGATGAGGTGGAGGTAGAGATGAACTAATAGACTCAGAGCTGGAACCGTCAGATTCTGAAGAAGAGGAGGAGGATGAAGAAGAAGAAGACATGGCTGACCAAAAACTGGAATGGATGACTCAGGGACCATTGGCTCTCCCGAGTGCTTTGCACAGGATGCCAAAGCGTTCGAGAGAATGCTCACAAAGTATGACCCTGACAGAGCAATGAAGGCAAAAGACCACTTGGACAACTTCTACCTAAAACTGCAGATACTCGAGGTACGATATGACAATATTGCATGTAGATTGTTTCCATTTACCCTGGATGGCCACATAGTAGTATGGTATCACAACCTTCTTGTCAAATCCATCCATAACCAGGGTATGTTCAAACGCATGTTTCTCAAAACATTTGTTGATGACAAGATCCCGACAATGTTTCTTAAAGAGTTGGGAAACCTAAAGATGGAGGCGAAAGAAAAGGTAAAATATTTTAATCAGAGGTTTTTGCACATATTGAACAAGTTTGCAGTGGACACAAAACCTCATGACTCCATCACTTTCAATTAATACACGTTCGCACTACCAACCAGCATTGTGCAGTTTGTCAAGCGTGTTACGAAACCAACATTACTAGAATACTGCTGTTGATGAGGTAAATCCCCTCTACGGATAGAGGCGATCCCTACTAGCCCAGCAAGGTTCTAGCAACAATTAAACAATGCTGCTATGCATGTTCCTAATTACAATTAAACAAGAGGTAAAGAGCACCTACTTGGATTCCAGCGCTGTCGTTTGACGAAGGGATGTTGCCTTCGCTCCTTCGCTTTGGCTAGTCACAATCCTCCGCAATCTCCGCGAATAGATACCTGTACACACGAAGAGGAAACAAACGCAAGCGTGAAATCTAGTAAAAGCAACCATACATCAGTCAGAAAAGATGTAATTCACATTTAACCATTGCAAGTACAAATGAGAATGGAACAATAATAGCAGTCATCTATTATTAATCAGAATAGAGAAGAGTACAACCAAATGTTCTGACGTCGGTAACCTTCTCAGGAGGGGCCAGTCAGCATGTATCTCAAGCATTCACCTTTGAGGATGATTCTCCCAAGACAAACAACTCTCTCTCACATACAAGCAACACAAAACAACCTTCCCTAAGCAATCAATCACTTCCACACCTAGCACACCAAATACCTATAGTAGCAGCAATCTAAGCACTATAAGCTCTATACAATCCAAGCTATGTCTAACTAGCTGCTCATGGTAATGGTGGAAGCATATGTAGGAGAAGGAGCCTCCTAAAAGGGTGGAAGGATGAGCTTATCTTCAAGGGAAGTGGTTGCAAAGGGTCGAACAGACATGCCAGAGAAGGGAGTCGACATTCACAAAGCTAACAACCAAGCCTGGAGTTATCTGGAAGGCTGGTTGTTTGAACAAATTCGCCCAAACTGGATCAGCGCGGATTATGAGGAAACTGACGCGATGTCGCCGCGTCCACATAACTAGGACAGTCATGTCAGCGCGGAAGAACACGGGAAAGGCGCGCTGGCGACCAGCGCAGAAAAGTGATGTCCTTCCGAGCTGGCAGCGCGCGGGATACACTATGGAGCGCCAGTCATCGCGGGTATTTTTCAAACAGACGCGCTGATGAACAAAACTTTAGGAAAATGGGTTTTTTTGGGCCAGTTCAGAAGGCATGAAGCTTAGTGATTGGCACAGCAGGGTGACTGACAGGAAGGCAGTGACAAATTACTGTGTAACAGATGCCCCCTAAAGCATGAAGACCGAGAGAGTGGGAGGGGTGAAATGCTTTACAACACACGCCGAACTGGAACATCACCAGGAAGGACCGAAATATCTCTGATAATCAAGTACATGTAGTCGAGGCATGGGCGCAGCCATCCAAAAGACATGCGAAAAGGTCTGTGGAATGGACGCAGCCACCCAGCTAAAGAGACCATAATAATGATAAGGTATGGTCGCAGCCATCCATGAAGACTCAGGTATGGGCGCAGCCATCCATCAATGAGTCATGTAATGATCATCCACAAAATCGCAACCTGGACCATAAACAGACAGGGATCCAGGGTCTTGCGCTCCGTCCCGATCCGAACAAAGTACAAGTTCAAGCATGTGAATACATGGGTTGAAGTCGAACATGCATGAACATCGTCTGATTACCAGTCAATGATGAAAACTGTTAACAGACGCGAGAGGTACCACCAATAATGACAATGGCCCTCAAGGTACTATAGGTACAATCCGTGGCATGTGAATCAATGAGCTGGTGTCGAACACCCACGGAATCATTTGATCGGAGGCCAATGATGTAAACCTCGCGTCGAACACGAAGAACCTGCCATTAGGGCATGCAGGCTCTAAGGCACCTGAAGGGAGTCTCTAAGTCACCTTCCCGGATAATGAGCTGAAGTCGACAGGAAGTGACCTTGATCGAAGGTGGGCCATAATGATTCCCACATCATCGACACGAGACAGAGGAAAAAAATGATTTGTGTGAGATAGCAGATGAGGTTGTATTATGGCAGAGGTCAACTTCTCTTGAACATATCGGCGGCACTGTAGCGGGTTTGGCAGTATTTGACATCAAATGAGCAGAGGGTATAGTAATGATGGCAATGGGCAGATGAGAGGTCGAATAAGATAACCCAAACCCACGGAGGCCAGTGAAAAACAAGATGAGATGGTCCCACCCAGACACGAAGCAGAAGAGTGCCATGTTCAAGAGCGACAAACTGCCGACACGACTATGATTACAGTTCCATTTTCCCCACCATTTCTGGCAGGTACCCCGGTTATTTTTGGATGACAAGCTTGACGGGGATAGCATATGCTCGAAGAGTGTCATTTCGACAATATCCGATGTCATCAAGTGTTTAACGAGCCTGACAAAGGAAAAACTCGGCGTCTTTTCTTGTTTAGAGAGCCTGAAAAGACAGCAGAAAAGAAGACTCCAGGGGGGTCCTTTTTCGTACAGTTGTGTCTCTCGAGCCCAAAAAAGTATAAAACAATTCTCGAAAGAACCGCCCGACCATTACGATCGAGGAGTACTTTTCGTAAATAGTGCTTTTGACCCGAAAAAGTAAAAAAGCGGTCGAAAACACGTCGTTTTAGGGCCAATAACGAGTGCGAAACGACAAACACCCGGCAATCTTTTTAAGTTACACGGTCGGAAAAAGAGCTTAAAATGACCGCCTCTCGTTCCCTTTAACGAGCTGAAAGGAGGCTCGGCCATCTTTTCTTGTTTTATGTCGGAAAAGAGCTCAAAGACGACATTGTTGGGACCAAGTGATTTTAGGACCATGATGATTTTCACCTTTTATTCGAACCATTTTGGGACGTGAAGGACGTGGAGAAGCCAGAAAGTTGACGGAGTGATTTCCAGCCCATACGGACACCATTTCGCGAGCCGCTTCTTCCAGGTAGGTTCTCCTCTCCTCGCCCTGCATTTTGATTATATTTGGTAGAATTTTAGCGGTTGAATTTGCCCAATCGGGCGAATTCTTGGTGCATGGATGCGCTCTCGGTCAGCGCGGATATCCCACACGGGTCCGCGCTGGCCGAATTAGGACAAAACGTGACCAACTTCGGGTCAGCGCGGAAAACCCGTGTTCTTCCGCGCTGACCTCGAAAAATAACGAAGGGCTGCCATGACCAGCGCGGCTGTTTTTAAAACAGCCGCGCTGGCGCGGAAAGAATTTTTTGTTTCAATTTCTTTTCATGGTTTGTGCAGGACGTAATGGCTTTCCAATGGCAGGAAAGAGTGCACGATGTCGAAGATATTGCTGCTTGGGCCAATGTGGATTGCTGCAATGCCATGTGGGCTTGCGGTTTTATGAAATTTTTCCTCACACCTCGCCTAAGAGCTCAGCATGATCTTCTCGAGCTACTGATCAGGGCATGGAACCCGGTGGATATGAAATTCACTATCCGGGGCCAGGATATCGAATTTGACCACATGGATATCTTCTTTTTGACTGGGTTGTCATGCCGGGGCACGAGGCCCATCATAGAGGGACAGCGACCTGGCAGCGGTCCTCTAGATGATCTCATGGCTCGAGTATGCCCGGAGGCTGAGAAGACGAGGAGTGGGAAAGTAGCAATCCCCACAGTGGGAAACATAGTCCTTCGCACCATCCTGTTCATGGTGACCCGGGCAGCGGGAAGCATGGCCAACCACGAGGCTTCAAAGACCCACCTCATGCTAGCTCTTGATTGCCTTGAGCCTACAGTGTTTGATTGGTGCACAGCAGTGACCAACAACATGAAAAGGCAGTTGAGCAACTGTCGTCGCGGGGAGACGAAACAGTTCGGCTACGGGTCTATCCTGGTCCCGCTCATTCTAGAGTGAGTGCCAGCCATGCGGCTGCAGACGATGGCCGTGGATGCTCCTAGGGATCCTCGGGAGACGAGGGCCACACGATGGGCTCGCATCATGCCACGCGGAGGTGGCGGCCGGCCACATGCCTGGGGGACATTCTTCCGGGACTGGCTAGATCAGCAGGTTGTCTTCGTGGAGGACTGGCCATACGCGGGTATGGATTTCCGCAATGACCCTGATATGGTGCTGCCCCTAGGGGAACAATGGGATGATGCAGGTATAACCCTTGACTTTTTGAGTTTTGTAATGTTTTTGAATTTTTCATGTACATGTCCTAATAAATGTCATGGTATGCAGATGTGGGGCCCACTAGACCGATTGGCCTGGCTGCCACGGCATGGAGAGAAGGACAGGGGGCTGAGGCATTGGCCTTAGTCCCTCCAGGGGTTGACACATCAGAGACTGTGGCTCGCAACCTTGAGGGGTTGCTGGAGGGAGTACCTGACTACCAGGGGGTCGAAGAGGTCCCCTTACAGCATCAGATCCATACAGTGGGGGTGGAACCCAGGGTGCACCGTCTTCTGAGGCGGGTAGCACGAGCAGCTGTGTACTACAGAGAGCATCATCCAGCTGAATAGTCAACTAGGTTTTATTTCCACTGTTGTTTTGAGACATATGACTCAGATGTACTGAGATTTTGGACATGCACACTTATTTTTGAGCGTCTCAGTGCGCCACACGATATATACATATATACATACCGGTTTTTGGATGGATCATTGTTACATGTGATAATGTTTTGTTTATGTTATGCAATTGTTCAGTACAACTGTGATCTTATGTATGAATTTGCACGACACATGACCCATGTATTTTATATTTTTAAACAAGCTTAAAGGCACACACATGCACACTATGCTTGAAATGATTTATTTACATATGCTTTACTCTATTATGCTTTCTATGTCTTCTTGTATGATGTTATCTGTTCCGCAAATGTCTGTCTAACACATGATTTGCCAATGCATCAGTCAATGTGTTTAATCGTCTCGGAATATGCTGATATGTAATATAATCAAAGTTCCGTTCCAACAATCTTACACGTAGGTACAACCTTAGTATGCGTTGGTCTCTGACGGAATATCGCCCGTTAAGTTGATGGACGACCAGCTGGAAGTCCAGGTTCACCACTAATTCTCGGATGTCGAGGTCAACCGCTTTGGCAAGTAATTCAATTACAGCGCTGTATTCGGCAACATTGTTAGTGGTACGACCTAGGCAGACACCCTGAAGGTCTAACAATTCTCCGTGAGGATCGTAGATCACCCACGCCGCAGATGACAAATTGCAAGTGCTGCGGCAGGCGCCATCAGCGAAACCAACATAGGGTGCACTAGACATCTGCACAAGAAAAAGAGAGCACAATAAGAGACAAAACACGCTTTCACACCAAGGAAAAAACGAAAACATGCACAACACACAAAACACACGTATATACAAATTGAGTGCGCGAAGTTATGCATAATATTTCTTCAGATACAGCCCATTGCAGGGCTTGTCAAGAGGATTTCCTTCATAATCAATCAACTCATATGCGCCCTTTTGTAAAACTCTTTTCACGATGTAGGGACCTAACCACATAGATTCGAGTTTCCCTGCCCCCAGCTTATCCTTAGCTTGATCGTAGAGCAGTACTAAATCTCCCTCAACAAAGGAACGAGGATGAATATTCTGGTCGAAGTGAGCCTTGACTCTCTTCTTCTACGCTTCGATAGCCAGAGAAGCCAGACGACGAGTCTCGTCTAATCGTTCTAGGTAAAGAAGCCGTTCCTCCACCGGAGTGGTGTTGGGGAGTAACTCGACAGCTAATTTTAATGAAGGAATCTCGCATTCGACGGGAAGGGTAGCCTCCAGTCCATAAACCAACTGGAAAGGAGTGAAACCGGTGGCATCCTTCACAGAAGTCCGGTAGGCCCACAAGGCTGGGAAAAGCATAAGGTGCCAGTTAGACTTGTGCATATTGACGGTGCGCTGAAGCATAGTGATCAAAACTTTGTTCACGGCTTCAACTTGACCGTTAGATTGTGGATAGTACGGTGACGAACTATCTTGGCGCAAGCCTAGTTGGGTCGTTAGCTCCGTCATCATATGATTTCGGAAATTCTTTCCATGATCTGTAACGATAGCCTGAGGGACTCCGAAACAAGTAATAACATGATTGAATAAAAACTGCGCCGCTGTGTGACCGTCTTCGTTCAATGTAGGCATCGCTTCGGCCCATTTGGTGAAATAATCCACAGCAACGATAATGTACCCATGCCCCCCGGCCGAACGAGGGTTACAGGATGTATAATCGATGCCCCATTTGGCAAATGGACCTACAGTTACAACAGGGTGCAGTGGTGCAACAGGTGCACGCATCTTCCGGTGGTAAACCTAGCATTCGTGACATGCACGTACAGCAAGGATGCAATCCTTGAAGATGGAAGGCCAGAAATAACCAGCACGGAGGATCTTCTGGGCGGTAGCATATCCAGACATATGGCCGCCACAAGCGCCGGAGTGGCAGTCATTCAAGACTCGCTCAGCCTCCTCGAGAGTTAAGCACCAGCGAAGAACAGAATCGACGCCGAGGCGGTACAGGGTATCGCCCAAGATACGATATGGTTGAGCTTGGTGACGAATTCGTCGTCGAGCATCTTTCGATACATTGGGACGGAACGAAGACGTTTGTAAATATATGATAATATCCCCGTACCACGGGTCGAGGGTGCTGATGAGAAACAAAGTTTCATCCGGAATATGCTCCTCTGAGCGGGATGGTGCAGAGTGAGATGGTAAAGAACAGAGCAGTTCAGCAAAGACCAGAGATTTCTTAGACTTGGCTGCAGTGAATTCCAAGTCGAACTCTTGGAGGATTACAATCCACTTCGAGTATTTGCCCCCCAGCAGCTGACGTGACAAAATGTAGGTCATGGGGTTGCAATCAGAGATCACGGTCGTTGTGCGCAACAGGATATAATGACGGAATCGTTGGACGGCACAGACAGCTGCCAATGCCAACTTTTCAACATATGCGTAGCGAGTTTCGGTATCCAGAAGGTTGCGGCTAAGATAATAGATAACATGCTCGGTGCCAGCATCATCGTCCTGCACTAGAACCATACCGATGGTGGTGTCAGCGGCAGCTAAATAGAGAATGTAGTCGCGGTGATAGTTCGGAGGTCTTAGGAGCGGAGCTGAGACAAGAAGGTCTTTAAGGCGCTCAAAAGACTCCTGGGCGATGGCATCCCAACGAAAGGGTGTGTCTCGCTTTAATAACCGCGTGAAGCCTTTAGCCACCTCGGCATAATTCGGGATAAATCGTCTGAGAAAATTAGCTTTCCCTTGCAAGCTCTGTAACTGTTGTAGAGAGGCAGGGGGAGGAAGATTCAAAATGGCCTCGACCTTAAGGGGATCCAGACGGATACCCTCCCGGGAGACGATGAACCCGAGCAGTCGGCCAGATTCTACGCAGAAGACACACTTATGCGGATTGAGTCGAATACGGTAGTGTCGACAGCGGAGAAAGATTTCGCGTAAATGAGATGGATGGTCTTGACGTTTAGCTGAATGAGCTGGTAGGTCATCCAGGTAAGGCTGTACGATGTGTCGGATATCATGAAAAGCATACGACATCGCACGCTGGAAAGTGGCACCGGCATTTTTAAGACCGAAAGGTAGCTTCTTGTAAGCGAAGGTGCCCCAAGGACAGATGAAAGCAGTCTTGTGCTGGTCTGCGGGGGCTATGTTGATCTGGTTGTAACCAGAGAAGCCGTCCATAAATGAATAAATTTCGCTTCCTGCGCAATCGTCGATAAGCTGATCAATAAAAGGCGTAGGAAAGTTATCTTTTGGACAGGCGCGATTGATGTCGCGATAGTCAACACAAACCCGAATAGTACCCTGTTTTTTATTCACAGGGACTATATTAGATACCCATTCCATGAGAGGAATGGCATAGATGAAACCAGCTCGAAGGAGTTTTTCAACTTCGGCCTTGATGGCTGCAGCCTTTCGAGGGTGCACTGGGCGTAAACGCTGACGGACAGGCTTGGCGCCAGGATAAGTAGGGATTTCGTGCTCCACGATACTGGGATCAATGCCGGGCATTTCCTCGTAAGACCATGCGAAAACGTCACGGAATTCACGAAATAAATCGGTATAAAGTTGAATTTCCTCAGGAGTGCATGTGACTCCAATGTAAATATTCTCGACAACCCCTGTTTTGACAGAGATGTCGATAGCCAGAGTTTGCGTAATGTTACCCATGTTTCCTTCCGAAGACACTTGATACAACTGAACAGGCGTTTGGAGAGGGATAGATGGGGCACATGAAGCAAACCGCTCGAGACATGTGGCCATTTCCGAATGAGGAGGGAGAAACGAAGAGCGATGGTGGTAATCTGACCAAGGGAGCTCCTCGGGAGACATAGTCTCGATGATAGCCTCGTCGGAGGGGAATGATTCCTTCAGGGGATCCGAAGTGGCCTCTTCTCCCAACCAAGGGAAGCGGTCATATGAATCGGGAATGCTGCTTGGAAAAGCAGGTTCAGGAGGTGGAGCCGATGCAGCGACTATCTCGATGTAGTTGAGCTCGGCAGGGCTCAACGGCATCATCTCGCCCCAAGAGTTTTCCTGATTCAAGGGAGGGAGAACCCATGGATCGGAACGCACTGTGATCATGTTAACGGAGGCGAGATTTGGAGGTGGGAGGGGAAAGACTCCCATCAGGGAGGGATCTTTAAATAATCCAGCACCCACACTCACTAGCGATTTGGAGGTATGCTCTACGAATGGCACATTCCCTTCAGAAGAGGAGGCAAAAAAGGACAGCTGGTCCACCGTGACGATTTTCCCTTGATGGGGGAAACGAACGACACGGAACAAAGAGGAAGCCACGGCTTGCATGGCATATGTCCAGCTTCGTCCAAGGAGGAGGTTGTAAGTGAGATTAGCGTCAACGACTTCAACCTCGACTTCTACCGTTTTCCCTTCTAAAGAGATAGGCAATCGCGGGAGGATACCATATGGACGAGATTCTCTTCCATCGAAAGCCTCTAGGGTGGTAGGAGACTGGCTCAGAGCAGGAGAACCAATAGCTTTCCAACAAGCAACCGACATGATGCAGGTTGAGGCACCTTCATCAATGACCGTACGATGAATCGTTTTTCCATTGATGAGAACCTGTATAAGGAAGGCCACCTGGTGAGGCAATCTCTGCGTGAAACCCTCGAGATCAAAAGAGATTAAATTTGAATCTGCCGGGTCTATGCCACCAATCGCTGATAGCAAGGACTTCCTCTGGGAGGGGCAGCTCTGGAGGACTTCTAATGCGGACATAGCAGACGGAGCCTGAGCTAAGTCCTCGACAATGCTATAATGCTGTGCAGCACGAGCATTGGGGTTATAAGATGACTTCCTGAGTACACCTTTGGGAGGGGGTCGGGGGATCGTCTCGGTGCTGGGCCGTTCGATGTGAAGGGGACCAGAACTGGACGGAGGAGCGCTGGAGGGAACCTCCGGCTCCTTCCCGGCTGAAGATGGATAATCTTTCGCTCGAGTTGTAACATGGATGGGGATGGTTCCAGCCATGAACACCTGAGAACCGAACGAGGAAGAGGATTGAGAAGGATCTGCCACCTGATGCGTCTGCTGGGACGGGAAAGGCTCTTTAAGCACGGCAGGGGACCCTGGAGCACCTTTCAAAAGCCGACTAACCTCGGACCGCCTGGGGCAATCCTTGGTGTAGTGATCCTCCTCGCAAATGAGACAAGGATACTTAGGCTTCCGTTTGGCTCCTTCCTCGGAGGGAGGTTTAGGAGGGTTCTGCTTAGGCTGTCCAGATTTATCTTTGGCCTTCCCTTTCTTTTTGCCTTTCGAGGATTTGTCTGCCGCGGTGGACTGAACGGCATTTACCTCGGAGGTATTCCCAGGAATGGATTGGCTCTGAGAAGCATTCTCGCTAGAGGCATTTTGTTTCTGCTTCCCAGGGTTCGCGGCCGATTTCTTAGATGATGAATTTACGGAACCAATGACTCCATCAACAGAAGGCTTTGGTGGAGCTTTGGGTTGTCCGGGCCTCGGGGCATCTGGAAAATACTCATACAAAGTACCTGACTGAGAATACACTAAGTCCAGGTATTGAGCTCGCGTGATTTCTTGCTCCTCAGTTACACACGCCCCCATTGCGATATCTTTGGCAATTTTAGGGACAAAGGACGTGGTAAACCAGTCGGTCAGGAGTTGATCAAGGATCCAAAATTTAATCAAGCGACGGCGCCTTCTCCATTCATGTATATGATCAGAGATGTGCGTCGCCGTATCCTGTTTTAGAGACGTGAGCAGATGGGTCCCAGTCTCGTACCGAATGGGTAACTGAAAATGAGTTAAAAAGGCCATAGCCAACGAGTTAAAATCTGAAAACATGCCGCGATTGAGTTCGATGTACCATTTAGCAGCTGAACCAGTGAGAGTCCTCTGGAAGAGGCGAAGTCGGATAGAATCATCAAGCCATGAGTTAGATGAGCACCAAAGGTGATAAGTCATTACATGGGCCTGAGGATCCTCTCCGGCTTTGCCGTCGAATTTTAGACAGTCACCTGGTATTTTGGTTGGAACCAGTGGCCAATATGGATTATGCAAGATAGGGTCATTTGTTAACTTGGACACATCAGGTAGTTCCAACGTTGCCAAAAATGGTAGCTGCGGGTTGAAGGACATCTGTGGCTGCGGATTCGAGGCGATATTAGGGTTCCACCCAGATTGGGGTTGCCCCCACGAACTTTGTCCGGACGGGCCCGGCCCAAAAGGACCCGGCGCGTAGGAATTTTGTCCCGATGGACCTGGTCCAAAAGGACCTGGCGCATAGGGAGTTTGTCCGTAGGAGTTTTGTCCGTATGGATTTTGGCCATATGCGGACGGCTGTCCCTGTATCTGCCCCCCAGCTCCCCATGTATTAGCAGCTTGCCCGACAGGTTGGCCATATTGATAATTTTGATAAGGGGTGACCTGTGGTTGCTGATAATTTTGATAAGGAGCATACTGATTTTGCCCCTGGGGCTGCTGGTAGCCAGATGACTGCTGGGTCCCATACGGAGCCTGGTAGGCAGGCTGCGTTTGGTACGAGGGTTGATAACCTGTTTGAGTTTGAGGCCCAGAGTAATGTCCTTGAACCGGCTGGGGTTGAACCATATGTCCCGAAGGTTGACTTGGTCGGATTCGAGATGGACCTGGTTGGCCAGCAGGGTAGCCTTGCTGGGCACCAGGTTGTCCATGTGCCACCAAGGGTTGTCTTTGCGGAACGGATGGTCGAATTGGCTGGATAGCTGGTTGACGCCGAGGTTGGCCAGCTTGTCCAGGTTGACGATAAGGGTGGACAACGGGTTGATTTGGCTGTATAGACGGTTGGCCCGTTTGTCCCCCAGCGTGAACAGATTGAGAAGAGGGTTGGGCTTGCTGTATGGCAGGCTGCCCTCCTTGGTGTATGGGCTGAGCAGAGGGTTGGCCTTGCTGTACAGCAGGTTGCCCCCCTTGCCCAGAAGGATTCGTGATTTGAGGGGTAGGTTGGCCCTGTTGAACATAGGGTTGTCCACCCTTGTTATAGACATTTTTGTGCCTCGCGACATGGAGCATGAAATGTCAATAATTACAGGGATCCTCAGTCCCTAAACATGTTGTTCTTACTCCTAAAAGAACAAGGTCATCAAACAACAGCACTTCCAATCAGTTCTCCACCTGAAAAACACTTCAAAACAGGCTAATTTTGGATCATGTCAGCTGCTCCACTGAGCATCTGCGCTGGAATGCAACTGCTCCTCCTTGTACCTGCGCTGGAAGTCAAATCTAATGAAGGCTACCTGCGCTGGGCGAGATTGGCCAAGTGGCACAGTCATTCTGCAAGGTGTCAACTGCCCAGGAAGCTTCCAAACTGACACTTGGTTCATGAGATTCGCCCTGTGATGACTAAGAGGTACTTGATCACCATGTGTAAGCAAGGATCTCCAAGTGGACTCAAGAACTGAAGATTAACTGAAGAGGGAGAGGACACAAGGCAGCTTCATGTCAGTCTCAAGCTGACTCATCCTTTCTTCTTCTCTCCTATATATAGAGCTCTTCTATGAGGTCTAGGGAGGCTGGAATTTTGTGTAAAGCAAGGAGGTGCTGTTGGTTTACAGTTAGAGCTATTGGGTGATTGTTTTACTAGAGGTGAAGAAGAGAGTTCTTGCTGCTGGGGAGGTGCTGCTGGATTGGAGCCATCATTGGTTGTAACCTTCTCAGAACCCTGTTACTTCTATCAATAAAGTTTTGCATGTTCTCCTATATACTTGTATTGCATTGATGTATTGTATTTACATGTATATTTGATTCACTCTAATCCATGCGTCAGTTATGAGTACTTGTATCTTGTAGTTTGCTCTCTTGTTTTGTGCAGGATCTGTGTGTAGCTGGACCGGCAAAGAGAGCAAGGAGCTGGGAACAAGAGACAAAGAGAGAGGACAAGGATCGACTAAGCGAAAGACACCAGGTTGGTTAATCTTTCTTCATTCTCTCTGTACTTTCATAAAGGAAATCATCAAAACTTTACTTTCATTTGTTGCTAAAGACTGTCACCTTTAGAGTAGGGATAGGGTCATCCGCATCGGATACTTTTCCCCACAACAAACTGGCGACTCCGCTGGGGATCCTAGTATCTTGTTGGTGTTTGTAGTATCTTTTCTATTCATTTCCTGAACAAAGGAGTACCAAATCGAAAAGCTTTTGACTATATCAAAAGCGAAGTAGAGGGGCTGCTACTCTTGCTCATTTTCTGAGCAGATTCATGATTTGAAGAGCTGATCTACAAAAGACTCTTGTGCTCTTTGTGATAGCTTTTCATCCTCTTGATCATCCCTTAGCTTGTACTTGACCTATAGCTTTTTATTTCAGCAAAAACAGTGAATTTTTGAGCTTTTTATGACCCGGAAATCCTTGTAAACGCAACTCTCGTGTCTCAGTGCAGGCTGTCCAAAGGCAGTCTGCATTTCAGCGCAGGTACTCCCTTCGGGAACTGCGCTGAGAGTCAGTTTGACAGACCAGAGCCTGCGCTGGACCAGTTAGCCAGTGTCTTGCTGAGGTTTCCTACAGAGTCTTAGCCCTGTTTTCACTGTTGTTTTGCTGCTGATTGCTTGTCATTTGTACTTGCTGTAAACCAACTTTCCTTGACATTATTCCGCCTCAGTTGTGTGATGAAACTGTGATTGTTCTTTCAGTATTTCTTGTTTCAGTTACAGTTTCCCATTGTGAAAAGCAAACCAGTATAGCTGTGGCCTCTTAGATCCTGAACTGTAAAAGTGTCTTTGTGATCTTAAGAGCTAGTTTTATTACTGTTCATGGCTGTTTGAGTTTGTTTGTTTTTCATTTTATGGTTTGAATTCATACATTTTTAGTGTCGAAACAAGTACCTGTAAGGCGTCTTTTGATTTTAGACAAAACTTGTTGGTTTACGCTTCAAATTGAATTCGAAAATTATACGACAGTTTCCTTTTGTCTTACATCAACATTAAGGGAAAAGAAAAGAAATACATGCATCTTGCATTTGCATTTTTTGATAAGTTTGCGTGATTGATCTAGGAGAAAGTGCATTAGTTTGTGCTTTGTGCTCTGTGTGGAAAGATTATGTTTTTCTCTCCCCTCAGTAGTTAGGATTTTCAAAGCTAAAAAGATTGTAAAGCTTGCTTATCATTTTAGCTGCATTTAGGAATTTGTACCAATACATCTCGTGGTGATCCTGAAAGACAAACTGCTAAACAAGATCAACTTAAAATATATTGAATGAATCTAAAAACGCTTTGTAACATAACGCTCACAATAGAGGTCTAGGTAGAGACGTGTTCCGGCGTCGTTAAACGTAGTGACTGTCGATCTCTACGAAGGTGGGTGATTCCTCCTGAGGGACGATAGCACCAATACGGACTTGTGCTCCCACGTACCGTCGCGTATATTGGGAGACCCCTATAGGCATTTATCCTTTATCCTTAGGAAGCCGTGTCGGCCGCCCTACTGATCACGATGCAGTGAACACAGCATTCACGAAGATCGACCACCCGTACCGTAAAACGTATTCTGTGGTTTTGCGAAAGGTTTGGCACACCCTCTGCCTAGATCTCCAGAGCAGTTTCTTTTGGCCTTTTTCAAACTCTATAACTGAAAAGTCCAACCGAGCATTTGTCACTTCGGGCTCGTTAATACATCGAAGGCGACTAGAGTCATCTTTAGCTTTTTCTCGACTCTTTAAAACTGAAAAAGCAAGTTGTGTCTAAAGCGTCGTTATAAAATTTATTTTAAGCGGAATAATCATCACCCTTCCCTCGTTGATCTTCGAAGTTAGTCCACCACAAGTAGAAGTTCCTGTAGAATCGCTAAGAAATATTTTGGATAGACTAGATATGTCTGAACAACCGTCGACATCTAGGACTGTGTCGTCCGACACAGCTGCAGTAGAGCCTCCTGCTGCTACTCCAACGATGTTCACTGGTATACCATCTGTCCCGGCAAATTGTCAACAACAAGCCGGAGTCCCATCGGGGACAACGACATGGTTAGTTCCTATTTCTTCATCCGGATTATCATCTGGTATTTCTTATGTTGAAACTCGCCAAATTGATCCATTTGGAGGTCAATCTGGGCAATCGATCCCCTTGAGTTCCGGATTGATACCATATGGGGGGTAGTATGCCTTTTCATTACCTCCTCCAGGAGGATGCCCATCCGTGAGTTCACAACAAAGTTCAGGTCAAACTGGAATTACATCCAGTAGTTGGGTACCAATACTGCCTCAACAACCAGGAGTTGTATATTCTATGCAACCAGTCCACCCTGTGTCGAATGTTGCCACTATACCTGGTATGGTGATTGCGTCGCAAATACAAGCGCTGCCTACTGTATGTCAACCCCAAGTTTCTCAGGTTTCCATACAACAGCCTCTTGTCTCGACATCTCAATCGCAACCTCAGGTCAGTGCCTCCTTATCTGGAGCGACTCAGGATCAAACAAGTACTGTGACTCCTCATCTTGGTCAATCATCTAGTATTGGGCATCAGCAAATGGTCCAACAACCAGAGCTGGTTCGAACTCAACAACCGCAATTCCAACAATCATATCAAGGACCTGAGCAACAAGTCTTTGTAAGCAATGGGCAACCATACTATAATGGTTATACCCATCAACCTTGTCAAAGTTGCCAACATTATGCTGGTATGCAAAGACCCACTGCTCAGGCGATTCCATCTTATCCTGGATATGCTTCGCCTAACCTGAATCAACAGTTGCCCTTTGTAGCAACTCTAGAATTACCAGATCTAAACCGGCTGACGAATGATCCAATTGCTTATGCCCCTTGGTGGCCAGCGATTCCACACAAACTTCCATCAGACATTCCTAAATTTAATGGAAATCCAGGTGAAGACCCGTCGAATCACGTGATGACATTCCATCTATGGTGTTCATCAAACACCCTGAATGATGATTCGATAAGACTTCGCCTTTTTCAAAGGACGTTAACGGGTCCAGCGGAAAAATGGTATATTGAATTGCCTAGAGCTTCGTTCGACAACTTCAGTGCCTTAGCTACTACCTTTTTAACCCATTTTCAATTACCAATAAGGTATGAGACGGGAACAGAACTCCTTACCAACTTCAAACAGACAACGGCCACTCATATATCTGATCATATACATGAATGGCGACGTCGTCGTAGGATGGTAAAAACATATGTTCCCGATCAGCTATTAGCTGAATGGTTTATAAAGTCATTACTTCCGGCCATAACGGAAGATGTGGCCAAGGGGGGAGTCGTAACAGAAGAGCAAGTTATAGCTCGTGCGCAATATCTAGACTTGGTTTATACTCAGTCTGGCACGCTCTACGACAAAATACCTGACGCCCCTAGACCGGAATTCTCAATTCCTCCTCCTCCTAAATCAAACAATGACTCTCACGCCAGCGATGACGTGATTGGCAAGCACAAAATTTACAGTCAAAATGCAAATGAAAAACTTCTTGCCTCAGAAGTAAATGCCATGTCGACCGACAAGGGCAAACAACTGAAGCAACCAGGGGGCAAGAAGAAAAAGACAGGAAGAAAAAGGAAACCCCCGGCAGGGTGTCATATATGCGATGAGGATCATTGGACGAAATATTGTCCACATATAGCTGAAGTTAAGAAACTCTTCAAGAGTTCAAAAACCCCAACAGTATTGATTGATCCGTTTCCTAATCCAGGTCAAAATATGGTTGCTAATCAAAATGCTTCCGGATCCCAAGTGCTTATGTTGTCTACCTCAAAGCAACAGAATAATGCTTTGACAAAGAATAAAGATTACGGGAATCCAAAGTTGTCGAACAAAAAGGTTAATGAAGGACCTAGTAGTTCAACAACAACTTTGACCAAAGTTGTGCCACCCATCGTTCCTGAGCCGATGATAAAGTCGCCAAAGGGAGTAGTACACAAATCGACATTTAATCCTCGTGCCAAAGGAGCACAGAATTATAATATAGTAAAGGACCTAGCCCAATCGCCGTCCACTATGTCGACACTTGAAGTACAACAAAATTGCCCCTCCCAAGAGCAAGCTTTATTATCAGCAATAGGTGGGACTGGCCCAATGGATTCCAATCTTGTGGCCTTTGATCATAAAGGATATGACCCTCAGTTACCAGCTCAACTAGCTTTCCTTATTCAAGTGAAAGCCCTCAACAAAACTGTTCATCGAACAATTATTGATGAGGGGGCATCTACATGTCTTATGTCGATGAGTTGCTGGGAAGATTTAGGCTCACCACCCTTGTCGAAATCGTCAACGACGTTAAAAGCATTTGATGGACGATCATACACTCCATACGATATTTTAAGTAACTTGCAAGTTGAACTGGGGGGCAAAACAGTAGGAATTGATGTTGAAGTAATTGATGGAAACCTCGATTACAACATCCTACTTGGAAGACCATGGATCTATGCCATGGCCACAGTTGTGTTAACCTACTTCAGGAAGATTGCATTCCCCTTCCAAGGGGGAATTACAATCGTTGACCAACAAACTTTTCTCCACGACAGTTCACAAGTTACAGAGAGCATTCCAATGATCCATGGAAGGAATCATTTGCTCCAAAATATCGGAGTAGGTCTCATAAAAGACCCTGCCTTAATGGGTACTTTCGCCCTACCGCCTCCAAGTAATCTGGCGGGAGTGGCCACAGTGGAAACCTACAAAATGAAATCTAATCCAATCTTCTGGTTGGATTCGGAAGATTCCTAGATATTTTGTCGGCCTCGAGGATAGTTCCTATCTCAGGTCAACCTCGTTAAAAAATGAAAAACCATGAGGATAGTTCTTTTACTATGTCAACCTCATTAAAAAATGAAACAATCCCCTTTCCAGACCTCAATGGTAAACCTTCATTCCAATAAACAAAGTTGAATGCAATGAAGCTTGGGGGCATGCACCTCGATTTGCATTATTATGCTGGGGGCATGCAAACTTATTATCGAGCAGTTTTAGCACATAGTTCATGCTCGTTAAAAAATAAACGCAAGATCCGAGCAGTTTTAGCGCATAGTTCATGCTCGTTAAAAGATAAACATAAGTTTATGAGCAGGCTTTCCTTTAGAGTTCAAGCTCATTCAGAAAAAATGAACCGGTAAATACCCTTTTGAGATCGTAAATTTATCAGCCTTAAAAGCCTTGGTCGTGTTTTCATCCATCACCTCCACTGTCATTTGGCCGGTCGTTCGCCCCCATATGTGTGTTTACCCATTTTGAAGAACATCCGCGAAGAGTGATTTCATCTAGCCATCCTTGTGACAGTACCGTGATTGGAAAATTCCAATTTGTACCTGGAATCAGTTGCTATCCCTGTTTATCACCCGTTCCTCAAAAGACGAGTCATCTTTGAGCTCTTTTCTGACTCGTAAAATATGAAAAGTTTGCCGAGTTTTGGCCTTCCAGCTCGTTAAAAGGACCGGAAGAGCTATCCCTCATTTAGACATTAATCTTTTTGGACCTGAGGGATTATTACACAAAAAGATCGAGCGCTTGTCTTGTTCGGCTCGTTAAAAGTACCGAACACCCATCCCTTCTGTATTGTTTTATACTTTTTCGGACTTAAGGGATTAGATGACGAAAAAGGAATTATGGAGTTAACTTTCTGTACCTTTTCAGACTCTCTAAAAATGAAAAGGACCGAGTTTTCCTTGTCGTTAGACTCGTTAAAATGATTAAATAGCGACAAACTTGTCTTTAGACGAGAACGAGTTTCCCTATCGCTAAGCTCGTTAAATCATAGCGATGGGCTTGCCCGAAGGGCAGGTTATAGAACAAGCATATGTTATCCTCCTCAAGCTTGACAAAAATTAAGAGGTACTGGTCAGAAATGACTGGGGAAAAATTGGGAGAACATCAAAGCTTAATGGTAGCAAGTCGCTCTTGAACA
Organism: Pinus tabuliformis; assembly: GCA_031772625.1. Lineage (NCBI taxonomy): Eukaryota > Viridiplantae > Streptophyta > Pinopsida > Pinales > Pinaceae > Pinus > Pinus tabuliformis. The sequence goes on along the minus strand of CM062819.1, from coordinate 1,589,850,043 downwards.
TGACACTTTTCTTCCGGACCACATCGGGTTGGGTTGTTTCATCCACCGGTCTCATCACCATGGTCTTCGCCAAACCATCCACATTTTGGGGTAATGCTACCGATCCATCGCATCAGTGTCGTTATATGTTCAAGAGAGGTCATTCTGAAAGTGTCAACCGTGTCCCATCCACTGCCATACATTATCCTTCATCCGTTCATGATCGCCACCCTGAATCATATGTCACAGTTTGTTTTCACCTCCACTAAAATCATTAGCTCCGTTCCGGGTCATTGATGTGGGATTCATTAAGGCCCTCCTTTGACGGATCGCTTCTTGTCGACTTCAGCTCATTATCCAAGAAGTTGATCTAGGAACAACCCCATCAGTACTTTGAAGCTTGCATGCCTCAATGGCAAGTTTCTCACTTCCGGCGACAGGTATACATCAATGACCTTCGACCAGAAGATTTTGCGTGGCGTTCGACGCCAAGTCCTTTATTCACGCCACGTGAATTGTACTGCAGTACCTTGAGGGTCATCGTCATTATTGGTGATTCCTCTCGCGCTTGTTAACGGTTTTCATTATTGACCGGTAATCAAGCGATGTCTTTCCATGTTCGACTTCAGCGCAATTCTCACATGGATCGACTTGTACTTAGAGTGAAGATCGAACGAGTTTGAAGACCCCGGATCTAGTTTCATCCATCCGGGCTGCGATATATATTCAGGAAATATAAAAGCATTTGTCATGTACATCATTGCAGCAGATGATCATCCTATTCAAAGGATGATAATTTCAGCAGAAAATTATCAGTCTACCTTCAGACGATCGTCTGTCATATGTACCAAAATGTATTTATAAAAGCTGAGCATGGGAATGCCCGCCTCAGCTAGATCATGAAAATAGAATGAAAAATAATGTATTGTATTGTATTGTATTACAGGGCGCCTCCTCAGCACTGGAATGAACTTCGGACCCTCTAGATAAAGCATTTCACCCGATAAACGGCCTCATACTTTAGGGGGCAACTGTTATAGACATTTTTGTGCCTCGCGACATGGAGCATGAAATGTCAATAATTACAGGGATCCTCAGTCCCTAAACATGTTGTTCTTACCCCTAAAAGAACAAGGTCATCAGACAACAGCACTTCCAATCAGTTCTCCACCTGAAAACACTTCAAAACAGGCTAATTTTGGATCATGTCAGCTGCTCCACTGAGCATCTGCGCTGGAATGCAACTGCTCCTCCTTGTACCTGCGCTGGAAGTCAAATCTAATGAAGGCTACCTGCGCTGGGCGAGATTGGCCAAGTGGCACAGTCATTCTGCAAGGTGTCAACTGCCCAGGAAGCTTCCAAACTGACACTTGGTTCATGAGATTCGCCCTGTGATGACTAAGAGGTACTTGATCACCATGTGTAAGCAAGGATCTCCAAGTGGACTCAAGAACTGAAGATTAACTGAAGAGGGAGAGGACACAAGGCAGCTTCATGTCAGTCTCAAGCTGACTCATCCTTTCTTCTTCTCTCCTATATATAGAGCTCTTCTATGAGGTCTAGGGAGGCTGGAATTTTGTGTAAAGCAAGGAGGTGCTGTTGGTTTACAGTTAGAGCTATTGGGTGATTGTTTTACTAGAGGTGAAGAAGAGAGTTCTTGCTGCTGGGGAGGTGCTGCTGGATTGGAGCCATCATTGGTTGTAACCTTCTCAGAACCCTGTTACTTCTATCAATAAAGTTTTGCATGTTCTCCTATATACTTGTATTGCATTGATGTATTGTATTTACATGTATATTTGATTCACTCTAATCCATGCGTCAGTTATGAGTACTTGTATCTTGTAGTTTGCTCTCTTGTTTTGTGCAGGATCTGTGTGTAGCTGGACCGGCAAAGAGAGCAAGGAGCTGGGAACAAGAGACAAAGAGAGAGGACAAGGATCGACTAAGCGAAAGACACCAGGTTGGTTAATCTTTCTTCATTCTCTCTGTACTTTCATAAAGGAAATCATCAAAACTTTACTTTCAGTTGTTGCTAAAGACTGTCACCTTTAGAGTAGGGATAGGGTCATCCGCATCGGATACTTTTCCCCACAACAACCCTGCCCAGGGAATTGACCAGACTGGGCGGTAGGTTGGCCCTGTTGTACATAGGGTTGTCCACCCTGCCCAAGAGGATACCCTTGCTGGACCACTGGTTGATTTGGAGGATTGTAAACTGAGCCAGTTTGTCCAGAGGGGTACCCTTGCTGGAAACCGAGTTGGCCTTGTTGAAAAGAAGGTTGCTCTGGTTGTCCAGTAGGTTGATTTTGATATGGATATGGCGGACCTCCAATGCCCATGGGTTGTTCCTGGTAAGGTTGACCTTGTGGGCCCCCAGATTGTCCTGGGTCAGGCGGGCCATAAAGTGGTTGCCCCTGGGGGGTTTGCACGTAGAGTGGCTGGCCTTGATTGGGTGGTCCTATGGGCTGCCTGGGAGGATCCCGGTTCCCTTTGAAAATATGAGTAGCGTGATCGTACGTGACATTCAAGGGTTCCTCGTTTTCTTCGAAAGGGCGATGAGGAAGACCTGAGATGCTCTCAAGGAACTCACCGTTTTCATCATAGTAAAAGAAGGGACCTTCGTAATCCGGGTCCGTTATGGGTTCCCCAAAAGCATCATACAGTCCTGATCCTGGAATTCCACCAATAAAGGAACCAGTTTGAGGGTTTTCAGACGAGGAAACCGGTACCGCACTGACGACCGGAGTCGAACGTGCTACACAGACAGTAGGTTGAGTGGGAACTGAGGTGACGGGCGTGTTAAGCCCTGTCGTAAGGGGTGTACTAAGGGGCTGCGAAACAAAAGGCCCGGTGGAGGCAACAAGACTAGGATCCCATATAGTTGTAGAAGTTGTTCTAGCGGCATACCTATCCCTCACTGATTGATATCGTGGAGGGAGGGGAGAGGAAGCCGGGATCGGAGTCTCGATGTCTGTGACCACGGGTGTCTCACCGGTACTGGAAGCTGTCTCATCCATGTGGGAAGAAGACATTGGAGACGACATACCGAGAGGGGTACGAGGGGTACGGGGGGTATAATCGGGCTCCCAGATGGGATTCCAATCCTCTATGTAATCTTCGTCGCCTGGGGCACGTACGTTGATAGGCTGGATACTCGGAACAATGGGAAGAGTACCGCTTACAACTGGTACCTCTGGGGCAACAGAGGATGGAGAACCTTGATCACTTAGGCCGGGAGTTGATGGGTCAGCCAGGATGACCAGACCCCTTAGAAAACCTAAAGGAAACTAACGATAAAACCCTACTCAAAACTATCGCACACAAGATCTAAAATAGGTGATGTTATCGTGGCCAAATTAATTTTAAGACATAAGAACCAAACTTGACCTTTTCATGTTTCAGGAGTCGAGAAAAGGACGAAAAGATGACTCCAGTCTCCTTCGAATGTTTAATGAGCACGAAGTGACAAGACGCTCACAGGCACCTTTTCGTTTAGGGAGTCCGAAAAGGATCAAAAGTGACTGCTCTAGAATTCTAGGTAGAGGGTGTGCCAAACTTTTCGCAAAACCACAGAATACTTTTTAGGGTACGGGTGGTCGATCTTCGTGAATGCTGTGTTCACTGCATTGCAAATCGTAGGGCGGCCGACTCGGCTTCCTATGGATAAAGGATAAAAGCCTAGTGGGGTCTCCCTATATACGCGACGGTACGTGGGAGCGCAGTCCGTGTTAGACCACTATCGAGTCACAGAAGGAGGAATCACCCAACCTAATGTGAAACAACAGTGACTATGTTTAAAGACGCCGGAACACGTCTCTAACCTAGACCTCTAGATATTTGCACTTAGTTCCAATGCGTTTTTAGATTCATTTGGTTCATTTTACAGTTGATCTTGAGATTAAGTTTCGATTTCAAGCTCTATCGTATGTTCGCTCACAATTACCTAGATGCAATCTATATGCCAAAAAATTCCGTTTTGTTCGATGAATTCTAGCTACGAGAGGGCAAGGAATTTTTAATCAAACAAAACAAGTACAAGCAAACAAGCAACTTAATGCAACTAAAGCGAGGAAAGGAAACTTTTTCTTTTTGAAGATGCAAATCAACGAAATGTTCTTTTCCTTTTCAATTTTTTAAAGCAAAGCTACTAGTTTGATTTCTTTTCAATGACACAAAGCATCTAAATGAATTTGGAGGAACCGGAACACCAAGTAAACTACTTAATGAAAGCACACAAAGTTCCCGAAACACTCAACCAAAGCTTCCAAATCAAAGGAAAACAAAATCCACACGAGCTATGTGATCTAAGCTCTTGCAAGACAAGCGAGGATTGCAAGCAAGGAGGAAGCGAAAAACCACTCGGAAACACAATCCAAACACTCCAACAATCACTGAACAAGTGCATAAACAAATCTGAAATCGGCTGGTCGAACAAGCAAACAAGATCCCTACGGTAGGCTTGACACACACACGGCCTCTAGATGTCCTAGGGCTAGAGTGTGAAATCAATGGAGAAAAGCGAACACCCGAAGGACGAGAGTCACAACCAGTCAACTAGAGACCCAACACAATCCAGCAATTGCAAAAGTAACGATGGAAACACGAACCAAGCAGCGAAAGCAAAAAGGGAAGGTATTTGCAAACTTAAGAACTGAGCAAAAATGGAACCCTATGGAACCAAGCTCCGCAATCAAGCAGTTCAGAGTTCAGACAATGAAAAACAAGTCATCAGACAGGTGGAGAGAAGAAGGGAAAGTCACAGCAAGAGGTTCAAGAGGCCAATTTGGTCAAAAATGAATTTTACAGGATCAGCACGGGTAGCCTTCAGCAACTCGGCGCTGACAGGGGGAAGCCTGTAGCAACTTTGCGACGTCAGCGCGGAATGACAGGGATAAAGCGCGCTGTCTCAGAAAAACGAGGTCAGCGCGGAAAGAAAGCACACAGACGCGATGACAAAAACCACAAAGAAGCGGGGCCGCGATTCCAGCGCGGAAGGACACGAATAAAGCGCGTTGTCTCTGAAAACGAGGTCAGCGCGACTGTTAGACGTACAGGCGCGATGGATATAAAACCAACGAACAGGGTCGCGATGTCAGCGCGGCTGTTCGGAATTAAAACGCGCTGAGAGCAAAAACAAGCAAGGCCAAAAATAAAAACTCCCCAAACCAAAGGCAAGAGCCTTTTAACAATAAAAATGCTTCCCAGAAATACCCAGAAAGTTCATAAGCAAAGAGACAATCCCAAAAACTCGAAAAGAGATCAATCAAAGTTAAACACAAAAGTGGACTCAAGAGACAAAAAGGCTGATCCCTAGCAGAGTCGCCAAATTGTTGATGAGGTAAATCCCCTCTACGGATAGAGGCGATCCCTACTAGCCCAGCAAGGGTCTAGCAACAATCAAACAATGCTGCTATGCATGTTCCTAATTACAATTAAACAAGAGGTAAAGAGCACCTACTTGGATTCCAGCGCTGTCGTTTGACGAAGGGATGTTGCCTTCGCTCCTTCGCTTTGGCTGGTCACAATCCTCTGCGATCTCCGCGAATAGATACCTGCACACACGAAGAGGAAACAAACGCAAGCGTGAAATCTAGTAAAAGCAACCATACATCAGTCAGAAAAGATGTAATTCACATTTAACCATTGCAAGTACAAATGAGAATGGAACAATAATAGCAGTCATCTATTATTAATCAGAATAGAGAAGAGTACAACCAAATTTTCTGACGTCGGTAACCTTCTCAGGAGGGGCCAGTCAGCATGTATCTCAAGCATTCACCTTTGAGGATGATTCTCCCAAGACAAACAACTCTCTCTCACATACAAGCAACACAAAACAACCTTCCCTAAGCAATCAATCACTTCCACACCTAGCACACCAAATACCTATAGTAGCAGCAATCTGAGCACTATAAGCTCTATACAATCCAAGCTATGTCTAACTAGCTGCTCATGGTAATGGTGGAAGTATATGTAGGAGAAGGAGCCTCCTAAAAGGGTGGAAGGATGAGCTTATCTTCAAGGGAAGTGGTTGCAAAGGGTCGAACAGACATGCCAGAGAAGGGAGTCGACATTCACAAAGCTAACAACCAAGCCTGGAGTTATCTGGAAGGCTGGTTGTTTGAACAAATTCGCCCAAACTGGATCAGCGTGGATTATGAGGAAACTGACGCGATGTCGCCGCGTCCACATAACTAGGACAGTCATGTCAGCGCGGAAGAACACGGGAAAGGCGCGCTGGCGACCAGCGCGGAAAAGTGATGTCCTTCCGAGCTGGCAGCGCGCGGGATACACTATGGAGCGCCAGTCATCGCGGGTATTTTTCAAACAGACGCGCTGATGAACAAAACTTTAGGAAAATGGGTTTTTTTGGGCCAGTTCAGAAGGCATGAAGCTTAGTGATTGGCACAGCAGGGTGACTGACAGGAAGGCAGTGACAAATTACTGTGTAACAACTGCAAAGAGGCAATCACTGTAGAGAAGGAACTGCATGCAATTGGAGTCATAAAGGATGATGAACCAGTGAAGGACTCCATATATGCGATCAAGAAGCCCCGGGCTGTGGTGAGAAAGGGTAAACATAAGGAAGCAAGTGATATTGAAACCCTTACTTGTCTTGTCAAGAACTTGACAACAAAAGTGTCTGAGCTCAAACAACGAATGGTCGACACATCTGCGAGCAGTCAGCCACCCAGACAACAGAAAGGAAGCATGTCATTAGGTAGCAACCGCTTCCCGGTTAAAACTGCGCAGAGCTCCAGTTCAGTGTTCTAGTTAGAATAGTGCGTGAATAATGAATTTTTCTCATTCCATGAAGACAGTCACCCGGAAGGGTCTTGCTCGGAATGGAAACGAGTTGCAGGCTCAGTATGCAACCATGCACTAAACATAGTGAGCAGTGCGTAGTGCCAGCTGAGAGATACATACAACGATGAAGATTTTGCATCTGATGAGGCACCCAGCACTGCGTAGGTAATCAACATGTATTAGTGCTCACAAGCAGCACAAAAGGTAAACACCGAGAAGCAGCCCCAAAATAAAAAATGTTGATACAATCTCAGAAGTCAAGGGGCTCCCCCTACATTTGGGGAAATGCGAGAAAATCTTGAACTACTAAGGAAGGTTTATCCACTAGCCATCCAAAAGAAGAAAACACAAAGCAAGCCCAGGAAGATAGTGGCGGACAAGAGCACGCCCATGAGAAACAAACTGCAGAACACTCCACCAGAAAATACGAACACAAGTCTAACCCCGATCATCTTGGTGAGTCTGTCTACTCTTGGTTACAACATTGTGGAAGACATGAAGAAAACTTCTGCAAACATCAGTTTGTTCTAGTTGGATAAGATTTAAAGTCAGCGGGATATTCTGTTATGCGCACGGGTGCAAACATCTATAGACAGCGCAAACTTTACCAGCAAGGGAGAAAGAACATCTCCTGGTTCACTCACAATTATGCTCAACACACTCCAGATAGAAGAAGAAAATTTTGTTTTCCCTCCATTCTTGCTTTCATTCGAAATCTTTAACTGCAATGTTCACGATTGTTTGGTTGATTCTGGTGCACCGGCCAACGTCATGCCACTCTCCATTGCTAGGAATATCAATGCGCAATGGAGAAAGACATCTATGTAAATAATCCAACTCGATCAGACATGTGTACCATCCATTGGTGAAATTCATGATGTGATCATTCAACTATCTCATGACAACCGAGTTCACCAGTGCATAAACATTGTTGTTGTGGACATACCGGAAGCATATGGCTTACTACTCAGCAAAGACTGGTCTAGCAAGTTGAATGGATACTTTGCTACAGACTGGTCACACTTGTGGCTTTTGTATCAGGGCAAAAGCAATCAAATCTAGGTGTTATCTGAGAGATACATGAGGCATAACATCACTCCCATCAATGGCAAGAACGAACCGTTGGCCTTCGCAGAGCTCATGTTTGGCAACTACCTCTTGGAAACAACGCTGGGGTGTTATCTCGCATAGCTAGCTCTAACCCCACCAAACATGCAGTTGGGTCTCCTTCCTTTCCCAACTGATGGAAATGAAACTTGTATAGCGCATTGTAACACTAGTAGCAGTAGCATTAGTACAAGCGCGTTGAACGGTCCATGTACAAATGAGTTTTGGACCATGTACTTTGACAAATCAAAGACATATGATGGATCTGGAGTTGGGTGTGCCTTGATCGACCCAAAACACAAGAAACATTTGATATCGAGCCGCTTGGAGTTCGAGTGCACAAACAACATTGTTGAATACGAAGCACTCATGTTTGACTTGCAAAAAGCCATTAGCCTCAACGTTGTTATGCTTAAAGTGGTAGGTGATTCAGAAATAGTGGTATGATAAGTATGTAACACCATACATTATTTATCACCTCATCTAAAAAGTTACCAGCAAGAGGTATGGCGACTGATCTCTAACTTCCAAGAATTTAATATCATTGTTGTGCCAAGAGTGCGTAATGCAGCTGCCAATTCTTTAGCAAACATAGCTTCTAGAATGTCACCACTCAAGGAAAGATTTACTATTGAAATTTTACATAAGACTTCTATCCCTGATAAGATAACTAATTTACGTGTTTTTGACGATGATCAACAGATACTGCATTTCATGGCCAATGTTGATGTCTTCAAAGACGTAGCGATTGACAAAGACGAGCATGAGCAGTCTTTGCAAGCTAGGGCTGATGACAAGAAAGGAAACCTCATCCCCAAGGGTGTGGTATCTTTGGAAAATCTCTATGACTTGTAGAACCGCTTTCAGGGGCCAAGGAACAGCAAAACCCACAACTCCATCATGATTCATGAATAGATAAACCTGGGAATGGAACAAGATCTGAAGTTCATCAATCTGGGTACGTGTTGCACGTAGCAAGAGTGGCAAGCCTTTGTTCACTTGTTCAAACAATACCGGGATGTGTTCGCATGGACATATGATGATATGAAAACGTACGACACGCGAAAAATCCAACATGTCATTCCAATCAAGGGACCAAGTTGATTCAGCAGAAGCTGAGGAAAGTACATCTATCACTTGAACCCCTCATATAGAAAGAGCTAACCAAGCTATTGGATGCACTAATCATATACAGAGTTCATCATTCCACATGGGTTTCCAACCTTGTTCATGTACATAATAATTCTGGGGAAATCTTCTTGTGTGTTTATTTCCGAAACTTGAACCGTGCCTCGGACAAAGATAATTACCTCGTGCAGTCTATGGAGCATATTTTACAGACAGTATCTCTGGCAGAGATGTTTTCCTTACTTGATGATTTTCCGAGTTATAATCAAGTCCTGGTAGCAGAACCTCATCGACTAAAGATTACCATCCATACCAAGTTGGGTACGTTCGCATACAGACGAAATGTCGTTGGGCTCGTGAATTCAAGCGCAACCTTCAGCATGCCATGGACATCGTCTTCCATGGACAAATCAGACAGAGCGTAGTGGTGTACCTAGATGACGTGACTATCTTTTCAAGAAAATGGTCAGACCACATACACCATCTGAAGAAAATATTTGAGTAATGCCAGAAATACGAGATTTCCTTGAATCCCAAAAAGAGCATGTTTCTAGTGTCTATGGGGAACCTCCTTGGGAACATCATTTCCAGAAGCGAGATCAAGGTGGATCTGAACCATTACACAGATCCCTCACCCAACCAACATGAAATCAATGCAATCCTTCTTGGGAAAGATCAACTTCCTCCAGAACTTCATCTCAGACTATGCGTAGATAGTAAAACCAATGCGAGACATGATCAAGAAGGATGCAGTTTACAACTAGGGCAAGAGGGAAAAGAACACATTCGTTCATATCAAACAGGCTATAGAAGAAGTGCCTGCACTTTACAACCCAGATTTCAACAAATATTTCTTGCTATACACCTTCGCCTCCGACAACTCGCTTGCTGTAGTACTCACTCAGAAGGATGAGATGAATGACGAATGTCCCATCTCCTTCATGAGTGCAAACATGCAAGGACCCGAACTCAACTACACTGTCATTGAAAGACAAGCATATGTAGTATACAATGTGGTGAAACACTTCAAACCCTACTTGTTGAAGGACCATTGCATAGTCTATGTGCCTCACCCAACAATCCACTCACTACTTGTACAACAAGAGCTCGATGAATAATGTGCGAACTAAAAGACAGGCTTGCAAGAGTATGATCTTGACATCAAGCCAGTTCAAACTCTCAAGGGTCATGGTCTCTGCAGACTCGTAGCTAAGGCAGTCCACGAACAAGAGGAAGAAGAGCTCGCTAGTTGGGAGTAGGAAATTGAAATGTATGAAGTAGAGGTAGCACCACCCACTGTAGGCAGAAACTCTTGGTACGAAGATGTGCATCCTTACCTTGATCATGGAACCATACCCTCTCACTTCTCCATGAGACATAAGAGGGAACCGTGCCTCAAAGCTTTATCCTATCAGTTGGTGCATGGAGTACTTTACAGAAATCACAGTAACGGAATCTTGCTCAAGTGCCTGGAGGCACATGATTCAGAGAAGGTATTGCATGATCTGCATGATGGGCCAGTTGGGCGCCACTTTGCAGGGAATACCACTATGCACAAAGTTATGCGAGCTGGTTTCTACTGGCCCACATTGTTCAAGGATGCACACGATTAGGGCCACAAGTGCCCAGTCTGTCAGTGATGTTCCAAAATAACACGAAGGTCAATAGCCCCACTGCACCCTGTTGTAGTGACTAAACCATTCCAACAATGGGACCTGGACATCATTGGGGAAATTTTCCCACATTCATCAAAACAACACTGCTACATTTTTTCAGCTATTGGCTACTTCATGCAGTGGACATAAGCAATTCTGCTCAAGCAAGTGAATGACCATGAAGTCATCAACTTCCTCTAACAGAACATGATCTGACGCTTTGGTGTTCCAGTATCACTTGTGTTTGAAAATGCAACTTACTTTTCATCTTTGAATATTTATGATTTTTCATTGCAATATGGTATTGTGTTGAAACACTCATCTAAGTACTACCCAGAGGGAAATGGTCTCACAGGATCTACGAACAAAAACCTTATCCGCATAATCAAGAAGACCATTTACTCTGAGCAGCATAACTGGCACTTTGCCTTGTCAAATGCCTTATGGGTTGACCACGTAACACCCAAACCCTCTTTGAATACTCCTCCATACTTCCTGGTTTATGTAAAGAAGCCATCCTACCACTAAACATCTACTTGTCTACACTCCAGTTGTCTCAAGAATCCCAAGGCAAGCATTGTCTGCTAGTTGAGCGTAGGATGGATACACTTCACAAGTTGTAGGAAGAAAGGATGAAAGAAAAAGAAAAATTTATACTCCACTAGAACCATATCAAGAGATGGTTCGACAAGAATTCTGCAGGGAACGTTAAATTTGATGTTGGTGACTTGGTCTTGAAATGGGACAAACCTCGTGAAGACAAAGGCAAGCATACAAAGTTATAGTCCCTATGGGTTGGTACTTACACCGTCCACAGGAAACTTAGCCCACACACATACCGTTTGCAATCACTTGACGAGAGGATTGACAACCTTCCTTGTCAATGACTAAGATCTCAAACATTACTTTCAGTAAGTCGGGGCCGCGACCCGCGCCATGTACATAGTCTGTTTACTGCTTATTGTTTTTTTTATTTTTAATATTTTTGTTTTGTTTTGTTTTATTTTCTTAGTATCATGCTATTTTAGGTTTTGTAAATAAGTGCTTCCCTCTACTAAGTTCTGGCTTTTGAATGAGTATGTGGCTGAGATCCAAAAAGTCTTGTGACACTGCAACACTTGGCCAGTCTTGCGTCCACCTTCTTTGTGCTTGGCTATAACCTTTGGTTGATGAAGTCTTAATGGAAAATACGAGTCGTCTGCATGAGAAGCTTTGGTACAACCATGAACCTGTGTCCACACTGGGAAACCCCATGCCTATACTCAGCCTTCTGCTCTATGTGTTCAAGTCCATCCAACTAGTAGAATCAAGGAAGGGGAAAATCTAAATGAGAAAACCTATATCAGAGGTATTACATGCTTCTCTGAAGGAAAGAACTTTTATGCTCTCAATAAGTTGGGATCCCTCTTCCATCCCAAAAATAAATAAGTGCCTAGGAACATTCCTCTAAAAAATACAAAGGTGAAAGAAGAGAAAGACTTCCTGTGCAGAAAGGTGAAGCATGCAACTCCACTGGGGTACTGACCAAGTTCACTGGCAGTGGAGAAATGCATGTGTTCTTGCGTGAATCCTTTGGGGTATTTTCCAAGCTTGTTGGCAGTGGAGAAACACCAGAGATGAAAACCTATACTCTAAAATTTTTTAACTCGCGAGCCAAACTACCCTTCCCGATTTCGAAACATTGTGATCAAGCTCAAACTTTTTGTTTTGTTTGACTGAGTTGACGATATCTAAACCATGTTTGTCCATGGGGTAAGTGGGGAAGCTGAAGTAACCTGCACAATGATTCAATACTCCCTGAAAGACCAAGGCCCTATGCTGTTAATGGACCAAAACAGAGAAGCTGGAATTCAACCAGTGTGTCGCCAAGTGTTGTAGTGGATGCAACACCCTCCAAAATTTTAGCCTACATCCAATTTTTGAGCCTTCCTTGGGTTTTTCCTTGACGTTTTCAAACCCTTGGGCTCATCCCATGAGCTTGTGTTGATTCTTTTCACCCTCCTTACTTTACCGTTCACCGGACATCTTTTAGCATGTTGGTCACAATGGCATGCTTGCAGCCATATTCTGGATATGAAAAAAGTCCATCTTCATGTGTACAATCTGTATTCACTATGTAAGCATCCATCACACTCACACACAAAGTTTTATGCAATGGCGCGCAAGTGTCGTCGCGGTCGTTCAACGATCTATCATAAGTGTCGCGCTTGTCGATCGCACCGTCGGTCAGTCACACTAAGTGTATGTTGTCTTGACGGTTCGAGGTGTCTTCTTGTCAAGTCATGTTGAGTGTGCATTCGTAAGATCATGCATGCACAAAGTAACTTGTTCACACACTTAGTCATTTTTGCTGAAGCTCTGTCAATCGGACCAACCCCAACAGCTGGACCTCCACCGAGATGCATTGCACAGTTTCAACGCTCTATGAACATGTAATGCTGCCCAAAACTACACAGATCTTGAAGCTGCCTCCCAAGCAGTCTACACTGCACAATCCTGGAGTCGACCCAATTGACTATCACCCAGAACAGTGCAGAAGTTTCTCAGTAAGCCATATCAATCTGTGTTGCCCACAATAAAAACCACCAAGCCTCTATCTGGTCAACCACAGAGTTTAATTGAGTAGTGACCCCAAGCCTCACTCCTCCAAAAAATTATGTAGAAGCTACCAAGCATGTCCGCTTCTACTGATTGAAGAAATCACGCAGACATGTTGTACAGACACCCACTTCCTGTCACTCAATTTCCCTAAAAAATTGCGTAGTTTTCTCAATGAGTCACCCTATTAGCCGACCTGCTGCTCCTCCTGAAAGCTGTGTAGTTTTCATGAGTAGTCTCCTAGCTACCTAGCATCCCTCTCAGCTCATAAACTGCGCAGGGATGTCCTGTAGGCCAGCCTCCTAGCTCTGCATATTTTTTTCCAACAGCTCGCTGCTAGCCTCCCCGAAGAAATTGCACAGTTTTCACCGCCAGTCTCCCTCTGCTACCTGCACTGTCTCCCTAAAAAATTTATGCAGATTTGCCCTCCAACCGAGCCAGATCCTGCAAACAGTCACTGCTGATCCAGACTGCCCATCTCAGCCTCCCAGTGACCTCTACGCAATTTTCATGGACAGTGCCCAGAGCCCACATCCCAGCTTGAAATGTGCCTTGCGCAGTTTCAGAGCCTTGTCCTCTTTCCTAATCACCTGCATTCGAAAACGAAAAACAATGCATCATGGTAGACTAGGCGATTTCTGGATTTGATGTCATCTCATTATGAGTGATTGCAGATACACGTACATGGATGAGACATGGCGCGATGACGAACGAGATGAAAAAGGAGCGAATGGAAAGAGACGTTTTCACGAACGGACGAACACATGGAGCATGTCAAGTACAAGAGAAGGAGAGACATGCACATGAAACATCAAGCTAACACCAAGACCATCGAAACTCCACACACCTTGCCATGCGGAGGTGAAGCTATGATACACCAAAAGCACATACATCACTCAACAACATTGCAACTCAACATGCACACCAGCAGCAGCATGAACATACCAGTTATGTCATGTCGAGTCATGTCATGAGTCATCTCGGTCACATCAAAACTGTGGGCCATACTGTTGTAATCAATGTAATGTAACGTAGAAGTCCAAGAGACCAACATGTAAATGTGATGAGTCATGTAAAGTTGAAGATTCATGTAAGTCAAACATTCATGAGGGAAGTTTAACAATCACAAGGGCCAGTTTTACCCTTGGTTATAAATACCCCTCATTTGTACATGCAAAAGGCTTTTCAACTTGGCTCCTTTCACATAGCCTTGAGAGTATGTAGTCTTTTCTTTGAGGAGCGAGAAATGGCTCCAACGCCCTGCTATCGGGGTCAGTGATGAATGTTGTATTGATGTGTCTTAGAACTTTCACTTAATTCAGAAGCTTGATAACAAGCCAATGTGTTTTCACACATATATTGTATTTGTTTGTAAGACTATTCTTTGGACACTTGTAATGCATGTTGTTTTAACCCGTGTTAAAACAATTGAACTATTTCAGCTGTTATAATACATATGCTTACAAAAATGTGTTGTATAAGTTGTTAAGGATGTCTCGCTCGTGTGGGCTAACCCGCCGGACATTCGACATAACCATTCCCAAAAACTTGTTATACGACTATCGCACTCGTGTGGACTACTCCATCGGGTGTTGTATGTGTTATCTGTTCACTTTGTGTTTGTGATTGTTGCATCTATGTGGACTACTCCACCGGAAGTTGCACATGTCTTGTTGTGTTGTGTCTCTGATAGAGTTAGGACTATTCCCTTTCGACTTGAGACTCACTTCCACCCTCTCCCTCTGCAGTGAAAGAACCTTGACACAAGTAACACTAAGCACTCACCAGGCACATGAACCTCATTGTTCGAAGACAAAGCAGACCACTCTTATGTGCTGAAAAGCAAGAGCTAAGGCAAACCTTTAAGATAATGGCAACTGAGCCATCATATCGGATGTAGGGAAAATTTCAAGGATAGAAATGTATCTTAAAATTTAGAAACCTCGGCGAATCTTGCTAGTCTCTAATATAAAAACTATAAAATATTTGGTGATATCTTTGTAAAAACATTCAAATTTATTATGTTTTTATATATACTCTCTATATAATTTTGGTGACATTTAAGGTAAAATAATTTTATATTATAAAACTTGGGCAAATTAGTTTTAGAAAAAATGGAAATTGGTGAATCTTTATTTTAGAAAAACCATGGAAAATTAGCCCATCTACGAATATTAACCCCTAAAATTTTCCATGAACGAATGAGACTCCTACACCAAACAGTGTGAGGTCCAGTTGGGACTTCATACCAAGGAGATCCCCTGAATGTTTTAGGGTCCAACATCGTCAATACCATGTAAATAGGATTTGTTACAATACCATGTGCCTATAACATGACATATTAATACCATATTCTCAAAAAACCATAATTCAATACATATGATATTTGTTTATAAGGGTAGTTTAACTTTGATGGAAAATGACCTTTTTTGGACACTTTTATGGTGAATTTTTCCCAAAATCCAATAAATATTTTTAAGAATCATAAGCTTAAGCTGTTTAGTATGCAAAGTTTGAGTGCCCCAAAGTTTTTTTAGGGTGTTGAATCCATTTATGCATTTAAAATTTCATCCCAAGGAACAAGAAATTGTATTTTTGCTTGAAATTGTAAGGTCAAATAATGCTAAAAGAATCATTTTATCTATTACTCACATTGTTCCTTATTTATATGACATTTTAATTAATTAATCTAATTAAAATGATAGAGAAAACATAATTATTTTAAGATAATTTTCTACATTTAATTTATGATTATTCTTATGAATATTTTATGAAAAATAAATCTTTAAAACCACTTATTAATTATTAGTAATTAAATTAAAATTCTCAAACTCCTATTTTTTATAATTCATAAATATTTTTTTTAAACAAAATTAAATTAATTTTTATAATAATTATTAATTAATGTCTATTTACAACCTGATTAAACTCATCTTATTAAAATCAATCGGTCAAATAAAATGTCAGCGTATGAGACATTTCTACAGTAAAAAAGTTAATGTAATTTTAGTTTTAGTTAAATGGTGCATAAATGAGAACATTTTATTGTTTTTTGTATTTATTAAAATTCAAAACGTGACTGCAACATGTTAGCATGTTCAACAAAACTGAGTGCATGAAAATTTAGAAAATGGTCGGGTTTACATAAATTATGTCTCATGAATCGACATGTATCGCAGCTTGCAACCATAAAAATGGGAAAGTCCAAACAAAATCAGTGTTATCATTCACGTCATCAAGTCAATATCCACGAAGTTGGGACACAACATCACTGCTGCACTCATATATGATCCTTTCCTAACCACGATCTGAGAAAATTAACTGTCTATCACCTTTACCAACTTAGATTAAGTCCACGCACATGTATGTCTTCGTAAATACCAGCATGTTTGAGTTTTCAGTAGAAGCATCGGTGGTGTATTGAGAGTTAGCAGGCTGGAAGATCTGAAGGAGGAGGAGGTAGAGATTGATTTGGGGCATTTCCATCTAGAAAAACCCCTGCCATTTTCAATCCCCAGATCGTATGAACCTCCAAGTGACAATGCATGAACCAAACGCGTGTAAAAATTACGCAATAATTATCAAAATCAAAAAGATATGAACAATATAATTTTAACAACGGGACCAGGATTGTAAAAGGGGAATAGATTAATGGATAAATGTAAATAATATTACATGGGTTGTCAGGTCGGAATCGAATATCCACCCAACCTCCACTGGGAACTCCAATGGTGTTTCTCTTGGGAGGATCCACCAGATTGAAGTGTTTAAGCTCAGCGCGTGGATGGTAAGTCCTCGTGACCTCCCCGACTATGAAAAAATCGTATCCATGAAGATGAAGATGAAGATGGAGGGGATGACTCTCTTGCCCAACCAGACTTGTATCTTGAAGAACCATTTATATGGTGGCGTTGAAGGGAACCACTTTGAGACTCGCGTCATTAAGATTCCACGTGTTGTTGGGAGGAGTTCCTCTGTAATTAAATTGAAATGGCGAATTGTCCGGGAAATTCAGCTTGTATACTCCTTTTGAATACCAAAAGTAGTGGGCTTGAAGAACCGCAGTGGACGAAAAAACAAAGGATATGTTATTCATGGAGGCTGCGAATTTGGTTCCATTGGAACCTTGGCATTTCTACCCTTTCGGACATGGATTCAATCCCGAACCAACGGTGAATAAAAAGTGTTTATCAACGCTATGAGGAACCGCTGCAGGAAACTGTGGTGTGGGGGCAAGCTTCTTAGCTTCTAGCTAAACTTGGTAGAAAATGAGGTATCGTTTAGAGTGGAAAGCGTTGGCTTAAAGGTGAGAGTTGGAGAGGATGAATTTGAAACTATTGGAAATAATAATTTGAACCATAGCCTTAAACATATTGACTAACACCATGCTTTCCAAGTCAACCACTACATGGTTGTGATTTTGTTTGCAGGCAAAAGCACTGAAGCTAGAGAAAAAGTATAGGGCTGACCATTCCGCAACACAACAGAGAATTTAAGACACTCAATGAAGTTTGGTAAATAAATATGGGAAAGCATTCACTCTGCAATTACTGTCCACACTCCATAACACTTGCAAGTTTAGAAAACTTTTTACTATGTAAAATCACCCATGTTACGTATTAATTATTTGCTTTGTCATGTATTAATCTCAAATTTGTATGTTGAGATAAATATGAATGTAAAATTCATTTGCATAGTTGGGCAAGTTATAAAGTGAGAGTCTATGAGGTAGTGAGGAGAAAATCATGGAGGAAATATTGGTGGGCATGTGAAAAACATTTTTACGGAGTTTTACAGACATTAACTCTGCAACCCCAGTGATGTGTAAATTGCAGTAAGTCTTTTATATTTTCCCTTGGAGTTGCAGCGTCCATTTATCACGTGAATGTATTAATTCTTGTGTTTTATATTATAATCAAGAGTATGTTATGTTGCGATGTGGTCTTAAACATTCATGAGTAAATTTACGACAACCCTTTTGGTTTTAAATTCTCATAAGATTTGTCTTGCCGCAACAGAATTCTAAGCTAGACTCCTCTCCGCTGCCCCCTAAAAATTTTATAACATGGTATCGGAGTGGGTTAAACTATGTTAGTGTAAAAACAAGTATTTTTACTAGCAGTTAAAATTGTTTTGAGGGCAAATTGTTTTTTAGCATATTTACTAGCAGGTAGAAAGTTTTTTTACTCACTTAGAAATGGCAATATCAAGCACAATCTTGACTAATCCTCAAATCTTGACTAATCCTCAAACACCTTAGTTTAATGGAAAAAATTATGATTATTGGGTTATTACAATGAAGGCCCTATTTTCGTCTCAAAACATTTGGGATTTTTTGGAGAATGGTTTTCAAGAACTAGCAAATGCAGCAGCATACAATGCCTTGTCTCAAGCAGAAAGAGATTTGTTGAGGGACAATAGGAAGAAGGATTGAAAAGCCCCGTTCTATATTTTTTAAGCAATTCATGAAAGTGTTTTCCCAAGGGTTGCGGCAGCAACAAATTCCAAAGAAGCATGGGACACCCTCCATGGGACACCCTCCAGATAACCTACCAAGGCATGTCAAAATTCAAGACAACAAAACTACAAATGTTGAGAAGAGATTTTGAAACACTTTGTATGAAAGAGTCTGAGAATGTAGACTCATTTTTTACACATGTAATTGGACTGGTTACTCAAATAGGGCTCATGGTGAGACACTTGAGGAAAGAAGAATAGTTGAGAAGGTTTTGAGAATTTTTCCAGCAAGGTTTGATGCCATAGTTGTGGCCATAGAAGAGACATAGGATCTCTCACAATTCTCAATGCATGAGCTTCATGCATCACTTATTTCTGATTAACATGGACTGAATAGACCAACAAGCTCCTTATTAGAGCATGCCTTTAAGACACAAGTTTCATTTGGTCAAAGTCGAGACAGAGGAAGATCATATGCTAGAGGTAGAGGAAGAAGCCCACAAAGAGGTGGAAGAAGCAACCCTTCAAGCTCAAGTGGAAGAGGCAGCAATCAAAATCCAAGTCAAGGCCCAAGCCAAAATCAAGCTCAAGGTCAGAGGTATGATAAATATCAAGTCCAATATCATTACTGTAAAAAGTATGGTCATTATGCAAATGAATGTAGAAAGAAGAAATATGACATTAGTAACAAACCAAGTGTAAATTTCTCAAAAAAATCAGAACCATGATAGCATGTTCCTAGCTTGTAATGTAGCACAAGAAAAACAAAGTGATATATGGTATCTAGATTTCGGGTGTAGCAACCACATGTCAAGGAACATAGAAATGTTTTCCAATCTAGATGAAAGTGTGAAATATGAAGTGAAATTAAACACTGATAGCAAAGTCTCTGTCATGGGAAAAGGAATAGTTAATATCCTAACAAAGAAGGGGGAGAAGAAGTACATCTCAGATGTTTACTTTTTCCCCGGTCTGAAGCTTAACCTCTTAAGCATTGGAAAACTCATGCAAAAGGGCTATAATGTCTTCTTCAAAAATGATGTGTGCACAATTTTGGATAGGCCTCCAAGAAGATAACTGATTACAAAGGTTCAGATGAAAAAAAATAGAATGTTTCCCCTAAAGATAAGATCAGATTTGAAGGAAGAAGGTGCACAGTCACAATTATTTTTGGCTTGTGGGGGATTGACCTAGGTTCAGTGTTAGTTAGCTAAACAAATCCCTACACTACTGGCCCTTTCAGCATCAACTCGCTGAGCACGGACCGAAGTCTCACCTGAAGCAGTATGGGGGGATTCTGGAACCAAGTTTCTGCACCCTGAGATGGTCATGATGTCGGTTTATTCCTTCTATTCCTACCTTTGCATAGGTTACTTAATTCTAGGGCTTGCCAGACTAGCCCTCTATTCTGCCCTTCAGTACCTCCGCAAAAGGGTACGATTGACCTTCACACAACCCTAACTTGCAGCTCAAGTACTTTCGCGCTGCTATGGCAGTGTACCGTGTAGATTCCCAAACTAGTTTAAGTGTCTTACTTATCTTATTAGACAATCATAGTTAGCACCGCGTAAACAGATGTTCTTACTTGCATTCACTTAACCAACGTAATTACATACATTTGCGCATCATATAAGCATTATAAATGAAATTCATACATAACATGTCAAGATGCATTAACAGGAACAAAGACATAGAATTTGTAGAATACTTCTCTTTATTGATATCTTTCAAGTGATTACAGACTCTATCCACCATGTGCAAATAGCTGCAGGGGTCCGTGCACTCAGTTGCGGACTTCCACTCTAGGCCTCTGCACACTCAGCAGCAAAGCCTCTACCTACACTATGACCCAAAACTTAGCTTCTTACTTCAAAGTTATCACTATCTTAGCAACTATTTCTCTACTTAGAGCTTACTTACTTAGCTCTGTTTTATACAATCCCATGGTCCGCGAACCATGGGTAGATCTTTTAAAACTAACTTTATTTTACAAAACTAAGGGTGGACAACCCTTTATGACTCATGACACCTTCGTGCTTTGCGACCGCAAAATGCGGAGACTTTACTATTTTATTACAAAATTTGACCAAAAACATGGGCTTTTAGCCCCAAAATTGTGCTTGGGGGATCTCATTCCCAACAGGACGCCAACACAAACATCATGACTCGCCCTTGAGTCACTCGGCAGGTGCAAAGACCTTTACGTGAAGACCTTCCAATTCAACTTGTATGACCGCAACCTTAGCTGTGCACTGTGCAGCTGCCTACGTTGCATCTTTGATCGTCTGCTCGGTTACTTCTCCTAAACTATTGGCTTGAAGCTTTTGTTGAGTGGCTTGCAGAATCGCAAGCTTTCCTTCAATAGAAACTATCATCGTGTAAGCCTCATCCAGTGAGCACTTCAATCTTGCCTTTAGCACTGCTTCCTCATGTAGCGCTGCATCCACCTATTCCTTCAGCTGCTTGGCCTCCTATAGCTTTTCTAGTCTTTGTGTCAGCACGACGGTTCACATTATGCCCTTAACCTCATCACAGCGCTACTGTAGCTCGCGCGCTTTTGTCTCTAGTCACTAGATCTTGGCCTCCTACAGCTTTTCTAGTCTTTGTGTCAGCACGACGGTTCACATTATGCCCTTAACCTCATCATAGCGCTACTGCAGCTCACGCGCGTTTGTCTCTAGTCACTAGATATTGGGGTCCTCCTGCAAGCTTGTTAGGACCTCAAACGACTGCTTAAAAAGTTGCTTGTAGTCTGCTACTGCATTATTCACCGCCGCTACTGCTTCTATGGCAGTGGTCGCTCGTTGCTTCTTCACTTATGGCGGAGTTGAAGGCTAGGGCTTCAACTGTAACTCTGTGATTTGCAGGTTCAACTCCAACTGAATCATTTCCATCTCAGTACGAATGTCGCACACCCCCGTATCCAGCTTGCAAATGCGCACCTCGACTGGCTCCTCCACAGGGATGGCCAACTCTAGGACCATTCAGAATGCCTCCTCGACAGCCTGCATAATGTGCTTGTTCTGAGTGGTCGCCTCAGTCACAGCGATGATGGTAGAGTCTCGCTATAGTTCCATATGCTCGTTGTTGATATGTTGATATGTTGTTCACCTAGAGGTTGTAGTGCTCACGAGCCCTTGACTCTACAATCAATCCATCCTGCAAGAGGTGGAGCACTTCACTCAGGAGCGCTGTAAGATTCAACCCTACTCCCTTTAGGGCACTGATAGTGGGTCTGTCAGCCTCATTCTCTGTGGTCAGTGCTCCATCGAGAAACACTATCGCGCTAGATGCCTTTGCGCTCAACATCTCGGTAGCTGCTGAAGTGCCGATAGCAAGGCTGCTAGACATGGTGCCAGCTTGAGATGCGTAGGTCTGTAGCTCCTGCAAGCTTGTTTGGATAGCCCCCAAGATTATCTGCTGCTGCTGCTCAAATTTTTGTAGGGCCTCCGCAGACATCCCTCACTGTGTCACCGATATCATGCAAATCGCCCTCTGTGAGGGTGATTGGGTCTAGTGATGTCTTGGTAGCTTTTGATTTCTTCCTGGACCCTCCTTTCTCCTGCTCCCTTGGACGCTTGATGTGGGTGGACGTCTCCTATGGGTCTGCACCGTGTTGTTAGGTATGTTCATCCGTCTCCTCCTCTGTCTCAGGTGAAGGTGACCTCGCACCTTTGTTAGAGCCTCACTCTATCCCACCTGTTTGATTTTTTGTCTGTTGTGTGGCCTCGCGCTCTACCTGGGCCTTGTCAGTGGCCTCCTTCTTTCTTGTTTTAGCCAGCTGAGTCATCTTTAGCATGGCCTCCTCCTTCTTCCTCTGTGTGGTGGACTTGCTCCCTCCCTCTGCCAAGTCTGTTGTAGTGCACCACTCTGTAAGATATTGATCAAGTATTGCATCAATGGCATCATCTGTTGCCAGGTAAGGCAAATCGTACCATTTTTGTGCAGGGTCCTTCCATGCCTTGATGGATACATGATGAAAGTCTACTTTAAATTCTGCGTAGCCCTGCAGGTTGGCGTACACTGTAGGTGACAATCATGGTTTTTGATTGATGGCCGTGCAAATTTTCATCTCCATCAAGATCCACAAGATCTTACTGTCCTTGACTTGATGCGCATCCTCGGTTGCCCACAACGAAGCGTACTTCACTACTTTTGGTAGGTCTGGCGTGACTGAAGGGAATTGAATGTCCTCTGGCAGCTCCCACGCTACCAGCACAATTGAAAGCAAGAGCCACGCATAGTGGAACGTCTTGCTGAGCTCCTGCACTTCGCGGAAATTTGCTAAGAACTCGCCAAGAAGGTAGTCCGACCAGTTGAACTAGACTCCTTCGACGCACTGGGCTACTAGCGCAATGCCAAGTGTTGGCATCTCATCGACGCGACACTTCCTTATCACATTCCATGCTGAGATCTGTGTAGCTACCTTTACAACACGGTTGCAAATGCTAGATATAGCATATCCATGTGGTTTCTTCACCAATTTAAACTTTTCTTTTATAGACTTCGCGAGGGCTTGATCACCACCTTTTCTGCCAAATATCATGGCTAGATTCTCTCCTGTATATGGCAACCACGTTATCCTGTGAATCAATCTATCCATGATGGGTATTGGCTCCTCCAGCCACAGACACCCATCATGCACCAAGCACAACAGCTACTTGATGACCAATACTATCACTGGGGTGTAGTTGTAATGCGGAACCCAAAGCAAGTTGAGCAACCCTGCCTTGTCTACTCCTCTGAGCCATCTCCGTGGCTCCAATGCAGTCATTCCGATATTTGTATCAATGATACGGCGCATCAACTACTTAGTCACCATGTGTGGGAACTTATCATGGTCGGCTAAGTCCGAGTCTTCAAGTTTCAATAGAGGAAACTGCCCCAAGCATGGTCCTTCGAAAATGATCTCATCTCGCAGTAGAGGGGTTTGCAAGGGGTCTTGCTCTCATCGATGTCTTTCGGCACCTTGATCTTGGCCTTGCATGGAGGGACATACTTAGGCAACTGAGTAATAGGGTCAGCACCCTGGGCTTCAACCTCCTCCACTTCAACTCCCACATCCTCCTCATCCATTGGGATGTATTCAATTTCTTCCTCCTCTGGCTCCAAATTTATGGCTTTGCCCTTCTCCTATGCGGTGAGCTTTAGTGGGTTTCTTCGTGGCAATGCGCGCACCAGTATGGAAAGATTCTTTCCCTTTTTATCCTTCATGGTCTCCTTGGTTGGGGTCGACTTTGGTCTCGCCATTCTTGGTGATTTAAGGACTTTAGCTAGTACCTCGGCAACCTCTGGAGCAGCTACTTCTACCTCCATCTCAACTTCCGGCACCGAATCCTCTACTTCTTCCGTGTCTATAGCTTTTGTGGGTGCCGACATAAAGCTTTCCAACAGTGCTCGCGATGTCTCTGGTAAGTTTACAAATGTTGGAGTCTCCTTAAAAGCCTTGAATAATTCTCCGTTCATGTGTGCCTGAGAGCTCAACAACTCAATTCTTAAAATGCCAAGTGTTTTTCACTGGACAACCACTTGTAATTTATAGTGAATTTTGAATTCAAATCCGACCATTCCCTACAATTTCGGTTCATTAATGCCGGATTGGTGGCAAATTTTCAAGGTTCTAAGCAATAAATTTCGTCCTAAATGCCGGCTGCCCGCTCCATTTGGCCACATTTATTTTGTCAAATCATGAACAGTAGCTTTAACGGTCACTTTCTAGCTGACTTGCGCAATTTATCCTATGAACCCTGTGAAACTTCCTTGCTTTGAAACATCCTTCGATCGCGCAGCTCCCCATCAATCGAACCACTGGTGCATGAATTCAACCGACTGCCATTCACCTTTCCGGGGAAGGGTTCCCCATTCAATTTGTCTAACTGAACCGCCCTTCCATCAGTGATCTTCTTAATGACATATGACCCTAACCAGTGCATTCTGAATTTCCATAGAAATTTATCAAACTTATTGTCATATAAAAAAACCAGGTCATTTACCTTAAAGGTGCATAGCTTAATGTGTCGATCATGCCATGATTTTTTGCGCTGCTTTTGGACCTGTTGGTGAAATCTAGCTAGAAATCTCTCTTCCTCAAGCTCATCCAGTTGTGCAAGCCTTTCCTCCAGGGCTCTGCGATCCATCATACCCATGAGCGTTGCTATGCGCAGACTAGGCACAATATATTCCATAGCTATTACCGCTTCAACACCATAGACAAGCCTAAAGGGAGTTTGTCCAGTCAACTTTTTGCATGTCGTCCGATAAGCCCATAGTACTACAGGTATGCATAGGTCCCAATCACTTCGCTGAGTGTTGCAAATCTTGGTCAGTGTGTTCTCCATCACTTTATTGAATGCTTCCATCATCTTGTTAGCCTACGAGTGATAAGGCATGCTCTTTTGGTGATAGACCTGAAATTCCTTCATTAGCGCGCTTATTGTCTCATTCAAAAAGTGCGTACCATGATCACTCATCAAGATCTTTAGACAGCCAAATCGCGTCAGTACATACTCAAAGTGGAACTTTGTAGCAATCACTCTTGTGCAATCCTTCACAGACTATGCCTCTGCCTAATGAGTCAAATACTCCGTCACAATGATAATGTACCTCTCTCCCATCTTTCCTTGGGGCTGAATGGGTCCCACAAAATCTATCGCCAATTTCTCAAGGGGTTGCAATGTCATCTGTGGATTCAAAGGCATCTCATCCCTCCATGATGTCCTACCATTCCTTTGACACACATCACACACTTTGCAATACGCTTTTGAGTCTTGACGGAGGGTTGGCCACCACAACCCTGCACATAGAATCTTCTATGCGGTCGCTCTCCCTGCATAATGTCCTCCTGCAGCGCCCCCATGAGCATCCGCGACGATGCTTCTTTTTTCGAACTCTGGTACATATCATCACAATATCTCATCAGACCCCATTTTGTACAGATGTCCAGCAATGACAGAAAAATTTGCCGCGCACAACACTAATTCCTTCTTCTGCTGCACGGTGTATACTTCCGGGGCAGTCCCTGTCGTTAGGAAGTGTAAGCTATCCTCAAAATGACCATCTGTGATGCACACTAAAAATAGTTGCGTGTCAGCCAATCCTTCTTCCAAATTAGTGGGCTCTTTCACTATTTCGATGCACGACAGATGGTCTGGTCCCACGTTCAGTCGTCCAGGCTTCACAATAACTTCAAAATCGTACTCATGGAACAATAACAACCACCTACAGATTCTCCCCCCAACAAAGGCTTATTGACCAGGTATTTTAGTGCAGAGTGATCTATATACATCTTAAAATGGCCACCCAACAAGTAGTGCCTAAACTTCTAGAGCGCATATACCATGGCTAACCCTTCACGCTCTATGGTGGAATAGTTCTTCTCCACCTTGGATAACCTTCTGCTTGTGCAAGCAATAGGATGGTCCAAGTCTCCTCCACTAGCATGTGTTAGTACTGCTCCCAGCACTATACATGATGCATCAACATGTCCATGAAACTCCTTCCAATCTAGGAAGACTAAAATCGGTGCGGTGACCATCTTTTCTTTCAATACATCCAAGATCTTCTTACAGTCCTCATTCCAACATAATGTGACATCCTTCTTCAATAACTTCTCTATAGGCGTGGTGATCTGGGCATAACCTTTGATAAACTTTCTATAATATCCTGTATGTCCTAGGGTAGCATGTAGTTGTTTCACACTCCTCAGCACTTTCAAGTTTAGTATCATCGCGATCTCCGCAGAATATACCATTAGTCCCTCCCTACAAACCACATGACCTAGCAGAGTCCCAAAAGGAACACAAAATAGGCACTTCTTCAGATTGAGTGCGATCTGGTAGCTTCGACAAGTATCTAGCATCAGGCATAAACTCGCAACATGGCATTTCACCAGCCAAAACACAGTCCAGTCATCAAAGTATACCTCTAGGAACTTACGAATAAATTCCTTGAATGTAGCAACAACTACGCATGAAAAAATCGCAGGTGCATTATTCAATCCAAACGGCATTACAGTGTACTAAGAACATCCCCACTTAGTTGCGAAGGTCATCTTGCTCCTATCCTCCGATGCGATTTTGATTTGATGGTACCTAGAGAACCCATCAGTGAAGGAGTATGCTTCCTAGCCACCTACATTGTCCAACACTTCATCAATGAACAGAGTCAGGCAAGGATAATGTATGCAAGGGTCATTCAGCTTTCTGAGATCCACGCATATCCTTATTTCATCCTTCTGTTTCTTCTCTTGTACCACCATTGCGCTTACCCAATCATATTCTTCCACAGGCTCAATGATTCCTTCCGTCAGCATCTTGTCTAGCTCTAAGCAGACCTTCTCCTTATACTTCGAATTTAGACTGTAAGGTCTTTGCTTAATTGGCTTCGCGTCGGGCTTCAACATGATCTTCATGACACCTAGGTCCTTGATTATCCCTTCTAGATCCGTAAACTTGGTAGGGAATAAATCCTGGTATTCACAGAGCAATTCAGCAACCTTATCTACCATCGCATCATCCCAGTAATCTCCAATCTTCGCGAATTGGGTTCTGCCTCCGTGCTAATGTTTACCTGTTTCGTTTTCAATGGCGCAGTTATATCAGGATTCTTGATCTGTGGTCCTTCAACCTCGCGGTGACCTTTTGTTTTAGGGATGTTAATCTTTCACAGATCCTCATCCTCTTCTTCCGTAGTTACATTATAACATTCCAGCGCGTGACTCAACTGAGTGGTCCAATCAGGCTGAATTAGGTCCAAAGGATCCTGTGGTATCCTAAAGATTGCTCCTTTCACCTCTTGTAGCGCCTCATCAATATAGTCAAACTTGTCTTCAAAGCTAAATTTCATTATGAATCCCTCGTGAAAAATATCCCATTCACCGCTCTATTTCTACGTACCAGTTCATTGGGACGACGTCCATGGTGTGACAAAACAAGTGCACCCATTCAGGTTGGGGCTTCTTCCCATAAGCCTGAACCCATTTGGCCAAGTGTGCGCGTGGGTCATCCTACCCATCATAATTTTCTATCATTCGTACCCTCGACTTCCCAAATCGTGTTCTCATCATCCTTCTACACTCGCGCCAATCATCAAAGCTTCCCTTGTGCGTACCCCACCATCTTGTGGGCGTAGCGTGCGGTGCCAATCTAACGCCTAGAAGCGTTGTTTTGCTGGTACCTCCCTATAAAATGCATCCAAAAAGATATCTACATCGTTCAGGCCGTCATAAGTGGGTAGTGTTATCAACCCAAGAAACTCTCCTAGGTTGTATATCAGAGATGCTCGGGAACATTACAAACTCAACAAAAATGTTGGAAAATGGTGGATGAATGGAAAGAATGATGCATATTCAAGCCAGATAACCACTTCTACTATGCTTAACCCCAGACATGGGTGAACACCCCCAGACTACAAGGTTTTAGACCACCAATTACTCACAGTTTGAGGAGCAGGTGAAGATGGAGAATACTGACCACATCAGCAAATGCACAGGACCCTGTGATGGCTGGCTGCAACCAGTAGAAAGGTCTATAAATCTATTTTCGAAATGCACATACAGGATGACAACTCTCTGGCACCAAGAAAACATAAACTTGCATACACCTTCAATAATACATACTAGATTCTAACACAGAGGTGGGATGACAACCCCTCTAATGCTAAACAGCAAGAGCACATGAAAAATGCATAATAGGCACAACCTGGAACAAAGAAGAAGTGGAAAGTGAGTAATTAGCAGCAAAAGAAGCTTGTATTAGCTAAAAATGAAGACCAGACGCTACAGGTATCACAGTAGTTACAGTCTCCAGAAGTTGAACTTAACATCAAAACAATATTCATCAACCCCATTACATTCTGTCTTCTGGGTATATATAGA
Organism: Pinus tabuliformis; assembly: GCA_031772625.1. Taxonomy (NCBI): domain Eukaryota; kingdom Viridiplantae; phylum Streptophyta; class Pinopsida; order Pinales; family Pinaceae; genus Pinus; species Pinus tabuliformis. The sequence goes on along the minus strand of CM062819.1, from coordinate 1,589,821,438 downwards.
GGTTGATTACAAAAATATCTACTATTCTATGCATGGAGGGGTCATAATTGACCACCAACCACATTAACTTTCTGAAATGGGCCTCTGCTGCAATTTGACTGCTTTAATGAGCAAAACTATTCTTTTCTGATACTCTGTTGTCCTTCCTGAGCAAGTGGAATGTTGTCTGAGAGGAGTGTCGTAACTGATTAATGCTTTGATCTGCTCGAGGTAGTCCTTTTTCTTCTCAGCCATCCTCTTCCTTAAATACAGTTGTTGAGGATTTATTACGCAGAGTGCTGGATTCTGGCCTTCTTCCTCCTTCGGGTACACTGGACAGGCTATGGACATGGCAGTATGGTGGAGGCGTGCATATGACGAGAACAACTATTGGCCGTCGGATCCAACAGATGAATGGCGGAGATCGAATCAGAGGGAGCTATTAGGAGGAAATGTGGATGGAGAAATGAGGGCCGTTGGATCTGGACGCAGCGGATCTGACAGTTATCAAGAGTGGAAGATACGCAGGCGATAATGAGCGGGGAAAGGTACGATGGTGGTAAGCGGTATTCCCTGGATCGCTTCGAGAAGGTAGGCGGTATCCGTATGCGGGGGGGCAATGCAAGTTAGCGAGTGATGCGTGTCGGATGTGACAGTGGGGAAACCACTTTCCCCGCTGGTTAAATTGCGGGCAGCTCACGCGATCGGGAGGAGCGACTACCATTGATCACGCGACGGACGGTCGGATGGTGGGGAACGTGCACAAGGTTTAACATGCGGGGGGAAAACGTGGGGACCGTTGGATCAGGGCGCTCAACGGTGGAGAAGCGATCGTAGTATCACGTCAACGGTAGAGAGGGGGGCAACTTTATAACGATTTATGTGATTTGTGGATTTGCGATGAGGGAAAAGGGACTTAAGAAAGGCACACGGTCATATGACCATCTGAACTCGGCGCCCGGGGGCTGAGGAAATATGGTCTTTAATGAATTTCGGGGGGTTTTCAACGAGAAATGTAGAGGTTTTATGGAAGAAACAGAGATAGCGGGGCTAGGAGAGTAAGAGGAAAATGAAGGAAGAGAAGGTAGATGACTGCTGCGAGCTCCCTTTCAGCATAAACACATGACCGAGCTAGTATTTGTTCCTCCAAATGATGAAGATTGTAGTAGAGCTAACATTGGCTCCTTCTGGGGATGAGATCCTCCCAGTGAGGTCTCAAGAACTGCAGACCAATGCCTTCATACAAAACCAGCTTAAAAACAATGCCTAGTATCCATTGGGCATGGAGTCAAATTAAGTCTACACTAAAACCTGTAAAAGAACATTCTTACAATCATTAAGGCCTAAGAACTTTAAACAACATAAACCTTCAAAAACTGGCCATCTGATGGGCCATCAAAACTATTTCCCTTCTTCTCGACCGGTTCATCATAGATCAACAAAACTGGATTTATTTGATCCTCTTCCTCAAATAGTTTAGGGCATTTGACCTTATTTGGTAGATATGGATCAAATTTCATCCCCCTTCTGTATGCTCTCCTCCTTGGATGTTCTTCACGGGAGCCTCTGTACACTTGCTGAATAATCATGGCTACTGTGTACCTATCTTTGTCATATGTGGAGTGCACAACTAAAATAAAAGGTGTGCCAATGTGTTCATGTGTGGAGGACATAAAGACATCATCTGCTCCTGCATCTTGCTTAGAACAGTCCTCATCCAAGGAGGGGTCCGATAACTTTACATCTTCTTCTTCTGTCATCTGATAAGCTACCTTTTCAATCTGTATGAAGGCTACCTAGGCAAGCATCGGAAAATCAAGACTGAGGTGATCAGTATCAGCCTTGGGCATTGGGTTATGGCCTGCCTCAGTGCCAAGTGGGCAACTGTGAGGGATTGTCAATTGAGCAGACAGAGAAACAAAAGATGATGGGGAGCTTTCTTCTCCCTCTTTGATCACTGGGCAGGGGACAAAAGCAAGTAGGTGAATTTGCAAATCTGCATAGTCATTGGAAGTTGGGCTAGCTTCGGGCTTAGACTCTTCGAGGATGAAGGGATCTGCTGCTGGCTGCTTCTGCTGATAAGCTTGTTATTCTGCAGGTACAACAAAATAACAAGCAATGCCTCTGGATAATGCTTCTTCATAGGCAGCTCTAGTTCGGAAAGGGGCATTACCCTTATCTTCCAAACCATGGACCTCCTCCTCTTTTTCAAGTTGCTCTTCTTCCATGACTATATTCTGGAAAAGGGTCTTCACCCCTTTATCTTCATTTGCGTCTTTGCCTCTTTTCAAAATCTGCAACTGCTCCTGTGCTCCTCTATATGGATTTGGAGTTGGGAGAGAAAAGACATAAGGAGCTCCTACTTCCTTTGAATGTTGCTCATCTTTTAGTTTGGAAACTTCAGAGGCTAATAACTCTATCATCCTGGCTAATTCATTGATCTCAGGATCATAGGATGATGCAGATTCACCTCCCTGTCTTCTCCTTTCAGCATCACCTTCGAGTCTCTCTGCAGCAATGATGTTTTCTTCTACCGCAAAGGCTGCATTTTTCATATCAGCCAAAGAAGCACATCATTTTTCTCTTGACAGCAGGCAGAACTAAGAATCAAAGGCATTGGCATAGGTAATCATAGCAGAAGTAGGGGTAGGCTTTGTTTCATATGGTATTATGTTGTACATATGGTTGAATCTGATGTTGAAATCAGACAGCAGCTCACCATCTTCTCTCTGCAAGTTCCCAAATTCAGTATGATAATAGAGCAGATCTTTATTATCCCCCCAGTGCTTTAAAAACACATCATCTAAGGCCTCAATGTCTGCAATAGACCTAGGGGGTAATTCTCTGAACCATTTTCTAGCTTCCCCATCTAGGCTTTGGACAAAAACCCTCATCCACACATCCTCTTCATTGATATCCAGGTTATCAGCATAGCTATAAAAGGCCTCAAGGTGCTCTTCAGTTGTTACTCCTTCTGTACCAGTAAACTTAGGCATAAATTCTTGATAATCTCCTGCAGGCATGGCATTCAAAGGGACAGGCAAGACCAAGGGTCCATACCTAGCAGCAATGATTCTTTCTATCTTTGTAAGAGCTTGCTGACCTGCCATGACTGGGGTATATGAAAGGATACTGGTAGACTGAGTGGTATGAATCAATGAAAAGAATGACAAGATAGAGGAATATGATGGACAACATGGATGCTTCTTTGAACTGAGGTCTGAAAGGGAAATGAATGACTAAGGAGCTTTATGAATCTCTGAAGGTGACTTTCACTAATAGAGATACATGGAATTTCTAAGGCTTACCTGGTCCTGATGCTCCTTTCTACGATACTTTCTTCTGCTTAATGATCTTCTCAGGATCAGGCACTGGTTCAGCTAGTGATTTCTGAAGATTTCTCCGAGCATGCCTCACAAACTGAGCCAGGACTGCAATGTGGAGTTGCCAAAGGTTGGTCTTCCTCCAATGGAGTCGCCAGATATATGATTACAACTAGAAATGTGTCCAGACCTTGTCTATCATCAAAATATATGTCGTTCCCCCAGGGAAGCTGAGCCTCAATCTCCTCTCCCCAGCAACGGCGCCAATTAATGTTATCACCCCAAGAAACTCTCCTAGGCTTTATATCATAGATGCTCGGGAACATTACAAACTCAACAAAAATGTTGGAAAATGGTGGATGAATGGAAAGAATGACGCATATTCAAGCCAGATAACCACTTCTACTATGCCTAACCCCAGACATGGGTGAACACCCCTAGACTACAAGGCTTTAGACCACCAATTACTCACAGTTTGAGGAGCAGGTGAAGATGGAGAATACTGACCACACTAGCAGAAGCACAGAACCCTGTGATGGCCGGCTATAACTAGTAAAAAGGTCTGTAAATATATTTTCAAAATGCACAAATAGGATGACAGCTCTCTGGCACCAAGAAAATAGAAACCTGCATACACCTTCAATAATACATACTAGATTCTAACACAGAGGTGGGATGATAGCCACTCTAATGTTAAACATCAAGAGCACATGAAAAATGCATAACACGCACAACCTGGAACAAAGAAGAAGTGGAAAGTGAGCAATTAATAGCAAAAGAAGCTTGTATTAGCTGAAAATGAAGACTAGACGCTGCAAGTATCACAGTAGTTACAGTCTCCAGAAGTTGAACTTTACATCAAAACAATATCCATCAACCCCATTACATTTTGTCTTTTGGGTATATATAGAGGTTGAGTACAAAAATATCTGCTATTCTATGCGTGGAGGGGTCATAATTGACCACCAACCACATTAACTTTCTGAAATGGGCCTCTGCTGCAATTTGACTGCTTTAATGCACAAAACTGATCTTTTTTGATATTCTGTTGTCCTTCCTAAGCAGGTGGAATGTTGTCTGAGAGGAGCACCATAACTGATTAATGCTTTGATCTGCTCGAGGCCGTCCTTTTTCTTCTCAGCTATCCTCTTCCTTAAATGCAGTTGTTGAGGATTTATTACGCAGAGTGCTGGATTCTAGCCTTCTTCCTCCTTCGGGTACACTGGATAGGCTATGGACATGGCAGTATGGCGGAGGCATGCATATGACGAGAACAATTATTGGCCGTCAGATCCAACAGATGAATGGCAGAGATTAAATCGGAGGGAGCTATCAGGAGGAAATGTGGATGGAGAAACGAGGGCCATTGGATCTGGACGCGGCGGATCTGACGGTTATCAGGAGTGGAAGATATGTAGGGGATAACGAGCGGGGAAAGGTACGATGGCAGTAAGCAGTATTCCCACACCACTTTGGGAAGGTAGGCAGTATCCATATGCGAGGGCACGATGCGAGTCAGCAAGTGATGCGTGTCGGATGTGATGGCGGGGAAACCACTTTCCCTGGGGGTTAAATTGCGGGCAGCTCGTGCGATCGGGGAAGCGACTACCATTGATCACGCGACGGATGGTTGGATGGTGGGTAATGTGCACAAGGTTTAACATGTGGGGGGGGAATGCGGGGACCGTTGGATCAGGGCACTCAACGGCGGCGGAGGAGTGATTGCAGTATCGTGTCAGTGGTAGACAGTGGGGTGGCATTATAATGATTTATGCGATTTGTCGATTTGCGATGAGGGAAAAGGGACTTAAGAAAGGCGCACGGTCATACTATCACTGTCATATGACCATTTGAACTCGGCGCTTGAGGGCTGAGGAAATATGGTCTTTAATGAATTTCGGGGGGTTTTAAATGGGAAATGTAGAGGTTTTATGGAAGAAACAGAGATAGCGAGGCTAGGAGAGTAAGAGGAAAATGAAGGAGGAGAAGGTAGATGACTTCTGCGAGCTCCCTTTCAGCATAAACACATGACCGAGCTAGTATTTGTTCCTCCAAATGATGAAGATTGTAGCAGAGCTAACAGGTAGATTTCTTACGACACAGCGCAATGATCAAGTCATCATGTTACAGCTCAGTGTAGTTACTTCATGTAACCAATTCTGCCAACACTTTAATTCTTCTTTAGAGTCCGACGTGTAGGAACTCTCGTGATCCCATGTAATTCATCCATCCACTGTTGGATTTACGCAATATTGGTCTCGCGTTGTTATCTTATAGATATAGTCCAGATCATCATCACTCTCATAATCATGGGCTGGTTCAGTATAGCGTGATCCTTCAGCAATATCTAGGGGTACTATGATGTGGAGCGATTTCTTCTCAAATATCATTTTTCGATTCTTTAGATTGATTATCGCGTTCATATCAGTAGCCCAATCAATGCCAAGGAGTGCAGCATAGGGGTTGCTATCATCCACAATTTATATTACTTCAAAGTCAACCAGTATGCTCGCACCTTCAATATCCACAGTCACCCCCTTCAGGCACCTCATGGGGATAATCTTCTGCTAATTTTCCATCCTTAGATGAATCAGAGACCATTGTAGTGTGGGTATCCCCATCCGCTCCCAAGTTTGCTTCGATAGAACGTTCGCGTCTGACCTCGGGTCCAAAATAACCTGATCCCTTTCATACTCTTCTATTTGCGCGATCAGTCTCATCTCCCATCCCTTCCTTGTTTTATGCTTACCAATCTTCCGTACTATGTGTGGCTCACCCGGATTGTTTCTTGGGCATCTGTTTATGAGCTCTTGTAACCCCTTCACAGCCTTACTATCACGCAGTAACTTCATGTAGGTCTCTAGGAAAGTTGTAAGCATTGAAGGGTCCATCTCCTGATTAGGCTTATCCTTGCTTCCTGAGGTGGAGGCCTCACCGAAGCACTTCTTTGCTTCCATGAATGTTTCACGTCAGTGCTCTAGATCGAACTCAACCTCCTTCACTGGAGCCTTGCGAACCCATGTACTGTCTTCGGGCTATTTCCCCTTGTCATCTCCTGTTGTGATTCCAATTCAGAGCACTATATTCACATCCGGATCCTCTTCGCGCGGCTCAGACCTCATCATTTGCAAGTTTTGAGTCGGCTGAGGTGGTAGCTCCCCTTTGTCACGTATCCTTGTTATCAATGTAGGATAGTCTTCCGTTTCATGATCAAACAGAGTGCAATATTTGCACGACGGGCATGTTGGGTTAGTGCAATCATGGGCATAGTGTCCCGGTCCTCTGCAATTGTAGCATATCAGTTGTCCCCGACCTTTGTCAGGGCCTCCTCCACCTCGACCTCGTCCGCGCCTTTGAAAGTCTCTCCACACCATCCCCCCACTTTGGTGAGGGGGCCACGTTTCTGCCTGAACCCTATAGGCAGGAGTTCTATCCATCATCAATTCATAACTTCTGAATTACACTCATCATGCCCTATTGACCTACAAAAGTTGTAGAACAGTTGTTGCGGTGTCTGTACAAACTTTTGTAGCAAATAACAGTTATCCGTGGCATGTTTTCCTGCTACCTCACATATAGCACACCATAATGCAGGCCCCGTGCTCAATCCTACTTGAGCTTCCGGTCTCAAAGGCATTGGTCCCCCTCCTGCAATGTAGTTTGCAAAGACTGGGCAATGGTCTTTGTCATGCCCCTGACCCTTGCATTTCAGGCATGATACCTCTTCGCGCACCTCTGGTCAAACTGTTCTGTCCTGCTTCAAAATTTGCATCTCAAGGCAAAGATTTTTCAACTTCACATGGATCTGTTGAACCCCGCGATTTGGATCTTGTATTGGTGTTTCATGTAGTCTCATGGCAATCTACAAGGCTTCTCCCTGAGTCGTTATCTTCTGCTGCGACAACGCAACCCTTAGGTGTGGTAGTAGCGAAGTTGCAAACCACTTGCGATGTTGTCTGTTTGTTAAGTTCATATTAGCTTCACGAATTTTACACTTCAACCTCTGATCTAATTCCCAAGGTGTCTCACCTGGTTGCATTGCGATTTCCTTGAACCCCACAATAGACTGTGCTTCAGATTTAGGCCTACTGAATTCTTTTTTCAGCACAGTCTGGATGTCTACCACTCCAGCATTTGGGTTATCATTAGAGTACTTGATGTACCAAGTTAGCGCGTGATCCTGAAAAGCACTAACCAGTGTTGCCTTCTTCATGTGATCATTTGTAACACCTTGAGCTTCCCATACAGCTTTCATGACGAACCAAAACTGGTCCCAGTCCTCATTTCCCAAGCCTTTAAACAAAAGGAGCTTCATTGAATTTTCCATACTAAACTGCGGTGGAGGTGGAGGTGGTACGGGTCAAATCACAGGCGATGATCATGAAGTTGGAGGTGGTGTGGGTGAAGGTGGCAATCACGAGAATCCTTGTCTTATTAACTGAATAGCACTTCGTGGAGAAACTTGCGCTGCTCCTTCTTCGTCACCTCAGGCAGGTGAAATTAATGGGCTATATTCAGAACCCTTTCTCCCTTCATTTCTGTAATTTTTTCCACTTCGCGTAGCCTCGAACATCAAGGTAGTTGCATAACTTGTTTTTCACACAATAACATTTTAATCTAGGTATTCAAATATTTCAAGTACTTACCTCACGAACCTTTGAAAAGGTGCTTCTCTGCCTTGCTGTAGCTAACAGAGGTATCGATTGCGAATTCAGTTACAAATCCTCCTATGACGCGATTGAGCCAATGATCGACAGCGTGGGCGATCTTATCCTTGGATGCTTCGAATCTTTGTACTAGCTCCAGGGTCCAAACAATAAGACTGTGAAGTCTCCACCTCCCTTGGCTATCTGTTAGCTTCACGATCCTCTCATATAGCTCAACCGGAAAGGAGAAGAAAAATATCTCGTGGATCTCTATCTATAGGTACTTGTCCAACCATTATTCCTTTGTCAGTCACGGGTTTCTGTTCTCCTGCACCGCAAATTCATGGATCTTCCTATCCAACTAGTCTATGATATCTTTCTTAGTTGGATTCTAGTGATACGACATCACACATCTCTTATGTAGATTCTGGTCCCGGAAACGGAACCATTTGTTGGCTTGTGGGGGCCGGACCCAGGTTCAACGTTAGTTAGCCAAACAAATCCCTACACCACTGGCCCTTTTGGCATCAACCTGTGGAGCGCGGACCGAAGTCTCACCCAAAACAGTATGGTGGGATGCTGGAACCAAGTTTCTGGACCCTGAGATGGTCGTTATGTCAGTTTATTCATTCTATTCCTGCCTTTGTGCAGGTTACTTAGTTCTAGGGCTTGCTAGACTAGCCCTCTATTCCGCCCTTCAGTACCTCCGTGAAAGGGTACGATTGACCTTTGCATAGCCTTAACTTGCAGCTTAGGTACTTTCACACTACTATGGTAGCGTACCGTGCAAATTCCCAAACTATTTTAAGTGTCTTACTTATCTTATTAGACAATCATAGTTAGCACCGCGTAAACAAATGTTCTTACTTGCGTTCACTTAACCAACATAATTACATACATTCGCGCATCATATAAGCATTATAAATGAAATTCATACATAACATGTCAAGATGCATTAATAGGAACAAAGACACAAAATTTGTAGACTACTCTTTATTGATATCTTCCAAGTTATTACAAACTCTATCCACCCTGCGCACACAGCTGCAAGGGTCTACGCACTCAGCTGCGGAATTCCACCTTAGACCTCTGCGCACTCAGCTGCAGAGCCTCTACTTATGCTAGGACCCGAAACTTAGCTTTCTTACTTCAGAGCTATCACTATCTTAGCGATTATTTCTCTACTTAGAGCTTACTTACTTAGCTCATTTTTATATAATCCCATGGTCTGCAGACCATGGGTAGATCTTTTACAGCTAACTTTACTTTACAAAACTAAGGGCAGACAACCCTTTATGACTCATGACACCTTCGCACTCCGTGACCGCAAAATGCGGAGACTTTACTATTTTATTACAAAATTTGACCCAAAACATGGGCTTTTAGCCCCAAAACTATCCTTTGGGGATCCAGTTCCCAACAATTATCAATGAACTCACAAGAGGATGGAAGAAAAGATGTAGTTGTCACACAAATGAACTATCAAGCAGAGGTCAAAGATGAAAATTGGTTATGGCATTTGAGATTTTGACGTCTCAACTTTGGAGGTTTGAATTTTCTACATAGGAAAGGCATGGTGAAGGGATTACCACTAATAGAAAAACCAGACAACCTATGTGAAGGATGTATCTTGGGAAAGCAACATAGAGAGACATTTCCAGCACTAAATCCAGTAAGGGCAAAGGCACCTTTGGAGATTGTCCACTCAAATTTATGTGGACCCATGAAGACACCATCAATTAGTGGCAGCCACTATTTATTGACCTTCATAGATGACTACACAAGGAAGACATGGGTCTATCTCCTAAAACAGAAAAGTGAAGTGTTTGAACGCTTTCGCTAATACAAAGCTCTTGTTGAGAAGCAAAGTGGACACTACATCAAAATCGTCAAGACTGACAGAGGTGGCAAATACATCTCAAATGATTTCCTACGTTTTTGTAGGGAACATGAAATTCACAAGCAATTTACAAGAAGATATACACCTCAGGAAAATGGTGTGGTGGAAAGGAAGAATAAGATCATTATGGAAATGGCAAGGAGTATGTTGAAGGCAAAGCATTTTCCAAATGATTATTGGGTTGAAGTTGTTGCATGTGCAGCGTATATCTTGAATAGATGTCCAACCAAAAGCATCCAGAAGAGGCATGGAGTGGAAAAAAGCATAGTGTCACTCACATGAGAGTATTTTGTTGTGTGGCATATGCACATGTCTGGGATGAGTTGAGAAAGAAGTTGGACAGCAAGGGAGAGAAATGTATATTTGTAGGATCCAAAACATACAAGCTCTACAATCCATCAACCAAGAAGGTCATAATCAGCAGAGATGTGCAATTCATAGAAGAGGAAGCATGGGATGGAAGTTTAGATAAGACAATCAATGTGAAAGCATGTATACCACATGAGGACAAAGAGGAATGGACAACAGTGAACAATTCCTCAACAGTGACTCCCTCTACTCCTATTCAAGCGCAACAAAGTAGGAAGCGAGGAATTACATCAACAAATAATAGGACAGTGTCACACAGTCAAGCAAGTGCTTCTCCAAGCACGCCGCAAAGTGTAACACCAAGTGACATGTCAAGCCCATCTTGAACAAGCACAAGAAGACCAAAATTCATAAATTTAAATGAAATTTATGAGCAAGATGAAGTTGATAGCAACAGTGATATGAATTCTTTATTTGCATTATTTTGTCATGTGGATGACCCAATCCATTTTGAAGATGCAGTCAAAGATGAAAAATGGGTTGCAGCAATGGAGGAAGAAATAGAAGCAATAGAAAAGAATGACACATGGGAATTAGTGAACCTTCCGCAAGGAAAAGAAGTCATTGGAGTGAAGTGGGTCTATAAGACCAAGCGCAATGTCGACGGTAAGATTGAAAGGTACAAATCAAGGCTAGTTGTCCAAGGATACAAGCAGTGGCATGGAAGAGATTATGCAAAGACGTTCGTGCCAATCGCGAGGATGGAGACAGTGCGTACAATTGTGGTGATTGTTGCGCAACATAAATGGAAAGTGTATCAAATGGACGTAAAATCAACATTCTTGAATGGAGTGTTAAAAGAGGAAGTGTATGTTGCACAACCACCTGGTTATGAGATAGAAGGCAAAGAAGACAGTGTATTGTTTGAGGAAAGATCTTTATGGGCTGAAGTAAGCACCATGTGCATGGTACAGCATGATAGATGCCTACTTCTTGGACAATGGTTTCGACGAACGTGACAGAGAGCCTATCCTCTACATCAAAGAGAGCAATGGTAAGATTCTTATTGTCGTCTTATATGTAGATGATTTTATTTTTACAAGTAGTGATGATTTCCTCATCCCTGATTTCAAACAAGTCATGAAGAATGAATTTGAAATGACTGACTTGGGCTTGTTAAGGTATTTTTTGGGCATAGAAGTGAAGCAAATAGAAAATGGTATTTTTATCTCTCAAACAAAGTATGTGGCAGACATTTTGGAGAGGTTAAAGATGAAGAACAACAAGCCCGCACCAACTCCAACACTCATGGGGTTGAAGTTGAGCAAAGAGGATTGCAGCAACAATGTCAATTCGACATTATACAAAAGCATGATAGGCAACTTGATGTATTTGACTGCCACTAGGCCGAATATAATGTATGCAGTGAGTTTGATGTCAAGGTTCATGGAGACACCCAAGGAGACACATTGGTAAGCAGCGAAAAGGATTCTAAGGTATGTCAATGGGACAAAACAATATGGCATTTTGTACACCACAACAAGTGATTTCCGACTGGTTTTTTAGACTAACAGTGATTGGGCAGGAAGTGTCGATGACAGAAAGATCACGTCAAGATATGTTTTTCATTTGGGTTCCGGAGCCATTTCATGGGCTTCCAAGAAGCAGCCAATAGTTTAATTGTCAATAGCAGAAAACAAATATGTCGCCACAACAACAGCAACCTGTCAAACAGTTTGGATGAGAAGGATGTTGAGGGATCTTTGCCACGACCAAGAGGGAACGACAACTATTTTCTGCAACAACACATCAGCAATTGCATTATCGAAGAATTATGTTTTTCACAAGAAGACCAAGCATATTAATGCTAAATATCATTTTATCAGAGAGTTGATTAACAATGATGAGATTGTGTTACAGCACTGCAGGTCAAGGGAACAATTTGCTGATATTTTCACAAAGCCATTAGCACGTGAAAGTTTTGTTTATCTCAGAGACTATTTGGGAATTGTCAATGGCGGCAATTATTATTAAAGGGGAGTGTTGGAAATAATAATCTCAACCACCGCCTTAAAAAAACTAACAAACACCATGCTTGCCCAGTCAACTACTGCACAGTTGTGATTTCGTTTGGAGGCGAAAGGACTGAAATCAAAGCAAAAGTACAGTGTTGAAGATGCACTTAATGAAGCTTGGTAAATAAATATGGGCAAGCATTCACTCCGCAATCGTTGTCCACCCTCCACAACACCTGCAAGTTCAGAAAACCATTTACTATATAAAATCACCCATGTTGCATATTAATTATTTCCTCTGTCATGTATTAATGCCAAATTTGTATGTTGAGATAAATATAAATGTAAAAGTCATTTGCATAGTTGGGCAATTTAGAGACCAAGAGTCTTTGAGGTAGTGAGAAGAAAATCATGGAGGCAATATTGGTGGCCACGTGAAAACTAGTGTTACTGAGTTTTATAGACATTTACTCCGCAACCCTAGTAATAGGTAAATCACAGTAAGTTTTTCTTATTTTCACTTGAATCTGCATCATCCATTTATCAACAGAATGTATTTTCCTATGTTTTATATTATAATCTAGAGTATTTTATGTTGAGATGTGGCCTTAAACATTCATGATTAAATTTACTGCAAGTGTTTTTGTTTTACTTTATTTTACGTTGAGTTATTCCCTGTGTTTTATTGCGATTTTCATGTCCCAACATAAGAATTACCTCGACGCAACTAAATTCTCATAAGATTTGTCTTGCCGCAACGGAATTCTAAGCTAGACTCCTCTCCTCTGCCCCATAGAATTTTTCTAACAGAAACCTGCGTGTACTCTAAGATGCTGGCCATGGTTGAGTTATCAAAGGTTCTGCTCCCTGTAACATAAGGCCGTGCGACCATTAGAAATCTGGCGTTCAATGGTGGCGGAGTTGATTTAGATTTCAAGAGAACGTTCGTGGTTTGGCCAGGAGAGATGAGAATTGCTTTCGTTTGGAAAGGCTTCACATACAGAGCGTCAATTTCTACCACAGTCACCGTGTGATTGGCGATTGCAAAGCAGAGTTCATCATTGAGAGCTGCATTGATTATACAGAGAAGATATGTTTTTCCCGGGATCACTTTCAGCTTGAATGTCTCTGCACTATGCGTCAATATGAATATATCACAAAACACCAGAATTATATCCATCAATATGAGTATATATTCATCGATATGAGTATGAATAGTTTGAGGTCGAAGTTGATAAGATACCTTTGGCAGAGCAGTTATAAAAGGGCCCAGGGAACCCCCATTTTGTTGGACCTACTACACACCTACATGCAGACTCTTAGTTAGAGCATGGGATTGCATGCAAGATTCCTTTTGCATGATTTACTCATTGATTTTCTCCTTCTTTAACTCCGCAACTGACTAGTTATCTCCGGAACTTGTTGTAGGTGTTGAGTCTTCTCATTGATCACCACTATAGTGCATTACCTTGGGATCTTCACCCAATGATGCTATATCATGAGCATTGTAACATATTTTTGAATGTATCATTCTTTTCTTCTTTCGATTTTCTTTTAGTGTTTTTGCTCTGCAAAGCTGTGTGTTCAACCTTTACTAGCTAGATTCATCTGTGCAGGTTTTCTAACACATTTACATGGTATCAGAGCCCACAGGTTGCTAGATAAAGGCGCACCAGTACTTTATTTTGCAAGTATTACAGCTTGGAGATCGAAGATTGACAGAAAAATGGAGTTTCCCAAAGCATTGATCCTAACACCGTACAACTATCATGAATGGAAGGACCAAATGGCTCGATACCTTCGTCATAAAGGGTTGTACAGGATTACCATGGCTACAGAAGTGGAACCCACTTTAGCCATACAGAAATCCAAGTACCTCAACTGTATGGATGAGGCCCATGGATCCATATGCATGTGCATCTCTCCAGAGTTGCAGTTTCATCTATCTTCCTGCAATACTCCCAATGAGATTTGGAAAAAGGTTGAAGATCTCTACGGGAAACAGGATGAGATGAAAGGACATCTGCTCGAAGTGGAGCTGCTATCATTGGATCCACGGAACTATGACAGAATTCAAGACTTCTTCACCAAATATAATGATCTATTGCTGCAACTCAAGGGTTGTGGAATTGACAAATCCAAGGAGGAGAGTCGCCAAGTTCTCTCTATTATGTCAAAGCTCGGACTGGAATACTCCGTCTTTGTGTCTACATTTCATTCAGTAAGGCTCGAAACAGGTAAATCCTACACTATGCCTTCTCTCAAATAATTTATGGAGTCCCTTATTTTTGAGCAAGATAAACTCATTTGCATGGGGAAAATCAAACCTCCAAAAGCACATGCACTTGCTGTGCATGATGGCAACCACAATAAAAATCATAGATCTGATTCAAATCAGAAAAATCAGCAGCCAAAAGACAAAGGAAAAGCACATTCCCATCCAAAGAAGGAAGGGTACACCAAGCCCTTCAATGACTCCTCCGGCTTAGAAATGAGAAAGGGAAGAAAGGAAACAAATGCACCTACTGTCAAAGAGGATTCCATCCAGAATCCTCTTGCATGAAGAAACAAATTGACCAAATGGCAGAAATCCTTCAGAAGCACAACCTTGGGGACCACATCCCTCAGGGCACCAAGAAGAAAACTGAGTATCCGCCACACGAGAAAGGTAACAGTTTTCATGCTTTAGTTGCAATTAATTCTTCTCCTGATGCATGGATTATAGATTCTGGTGCATCACATCATATGGCTGCTACAAAGGAAGTCTATTCCTCTTTGGATGCATGCAAAGGACCTCCCATCCTCATGGGAGATGACTCACCTATTGAGGTCACCAGAAAAGGTAGAGTGGAACTTTTACACGGAAGCTTTGAAGATGTGCTTCATGTTCCAAAACTTTCGGTAAACCTGCTTTCAGTTTATCAGATCACTCATTCCGGCACCGGAAAGGGAGTGGAATTCACTCCAGATGTAGTGAACATATATGATCTACATAGCAGCGCCAAAATTGCAACTGGTGAGGTAAACAATGGAGCCAGACTGTATACATTTTCTGAATTTATTGAATCTGAATCCTCCTTATTGCTTACACATGTTGATGATAGTATTAGGCTTTGGCACGAGAGGTTTGGTCACTTAAATTACAGGTATATGCAACAGCTAAGCAAGAATGAGATGGTGGAAGGCTTGCCAAATATCAGTTTCTCCAAAGGAGTTTGTGAAGGGTGTGTTCTTGGCAAACATCCCAGAGAAAAGTTTGACACCGGCAAGACTCACAAAGCATCCTCTCCTCTAGATCTGATCCATAGTGATCTCATGGGGCATTTTCCTCATCCTTCCATCAACAAAGCAAGGTATGTGCTTATATTTGTTGATGATTTCTCACGGTATACTTGGGTGTATCTTCTTAGGAACAAATCTGAAGTTTTTGAGCACTTTGAAGATTTCAAAGCACTAGTTGAGACACAGTCAGAGAGAAAGATCAAAGCCCTCCGTACAGACAATGGGGGGGAATATGTTAACACAGCACTTCGGAACCTTTGCCTTCAGTCCGACATACAGTTGCAGTACACAGTTCCATACACTCCGTAGCAGAACGAAATTGCTGAGAGAAAGAACCGATCTCTCAAAGAGATGGCTTCCTGCATGTTGCATGCCAAGTCATTGCCTCATAAGCTCTGGGCTGAAGCACTTAATTGTGCTAACTATATCCAGAACAGATCTCCTCATAGGTCTGTCAAGGATCAAACCCCCTTTGAGACTTGAAGCGGCACTAAACCAGAGGTCACTCACCTCCGTGTTTTCGGCTCTCGAGCATGGGCCCGGATCCCCTCTGAAAAGAGGAAAGCTCTTGATCCACAGAGCATTGAGTGCATCTTTGTTGGATACCCTGATGGTGTGAAGGGATATCGACTCCTGATTCCCTCTACGGACAAGCTCATCATTGAGCGAAGTGTCAAATTTGAGGAAAGTCTCTTGCATGCACCTCAAGTGTCGCATGCAGACACTTTTTATCTACCTCATGTCCGAGATGATGACTCAATGCACTCAGATGCAGATACAGATCATGCAGATGCTGAGGAATAGCATGCAGATGCAAAGACAGAGTCTTCAGATACAAATCTAGTGCATGCAAATGATGATCCACATCCAAGCCCAGATTGGGCTTCAAGCAGTGAATCATATTCCCCTGTCATAAATCAGAGAACAAGGAGCTTACGTGAGATATATGCACAAGACCAACCAGCTGCCAGAAATGGTCTTGTGGGGGATAATTTTGATCTGGAGAGGACAAGCTCAGAGTTTATTGAGCCTCCTCTTGTCCTCACTGCCACTGAACCATCGCCCTCCTGGCATTGTCATTTGGTTCAGTCTTCTCATCCACAGTCCTATGTTGAGGCTGCTGGGCATCCATCTTGGGAGTCCGCCATGGAGGAGGAGTATAACTCCCTCCTCGAGAACCAGACTTGGGATCTCGTCCCCCTTCCTTCAGGAAGGAAGCTTGTCCGATGCAAATAGGTCTACAGGACCAAGAGTGCTGCAGATGGGCAAATCACCAGACGGAAAGCAAGGCTAGTATCCAAAGGCTTCCAACAAGTGCATGGCATTGATTATGACGATACCCTTGCTCCAGTAGCGAAGATGGATTCCATACGCCTTACACTTACCATTGCGGCTGCTCAGCGGTGGGAAGTACATCAGATGGATGTGAAGAATGCCTTTCTTCACGGAGACCTATCTGAGGAGATCTACATGGAGCAGCCACATGGTTTCATTCAGGATTCATCTTTGGTCTGCAGACTGAAGAAATCTCTCTACGGCCTTAAGCAGGCCCCGAGAGCTTGATACGTGAAGATGGATTCTTTTCTCTTATCACAAAACTTTGAAAGATGTAAGTCTAATCCGAATGTTTACATGCTTAGGACACATGATTCTCTTCTTATCTTAGTTTTGTATGTAGATGATCTCCTAATCACTGGAAGCTCGGCTTCAGCCATTGCTACAGTCAAGAGGGCCTTGCATGATAGGTTCTTGATGACGGACATGGGTCCATTACACTTCTTTCTTGGTCTTGAGATCAGCCAGAATGCCACAGGCATCAAACTCTCTCAGGCTAAGTATGCACGGGATCTCCTCGAGAGATTTCGCATGACTGACTGCAAGCCAGCACCGACTCCTTTTCTATCTGGGGTCCGCCTTGAGGATGGAGGTGACACTCCATTAGTTGACAGCACTCTCTACCGACAACTAGTGGGTAGCTTATTGTACCTCACCCACTCCAGACCAGATCTCTCATATGCAGTAGGGGCAGTTTCCAGATACATGCAGGAGCCGCATGAGCTACATTGGAATGCTGCCAAGCGCATCCTCCGATATGTGCAGGGCACCATCACCTTCGGGATTCACTATGCAGCAGGCACTGCATTGAATCTCCTTGGCTTCACAGATTCTGATTAGGCGGGAGACATCATTGATCGCAAGTCCACCTACGGATATTCACTCAGTCTAGGATCTGGCCCTATCTGTTGGTCGAGCAAGAAGCAGGCTGCTATTGCTCTCTCTTCAGCTGAGGCTGAGTACAGAGGAGTAGTCAACATCACCATTCAAGCTCTGTGGCTACAACACTTCCTCACTGAGTTGGGCGTCCAGTTCCACCAGCCCATTGTCATCTGGTGTGACAACCAGAGCACTCTCAAATTTTGCAAGGATCCAGTACAGCGGCAATGGATGAAGCACATAGAGATCCATATGCACTACATTAGAGACTTAGTACATGATCGGGTCATTGATTTGGAGTTCTGTCGTTCAACAGAACAAACTGCAGACATCTTCACCAAGACATTCACTGAGCAGAAGTTTTGCTCTTTGCGCGATCGTCTTGGAGTGAAAGACACGATTGCTTAGTAACTGTATTTTTCTTCCTCTTTTCTTTTGATTACATTGTATTTTGAGGGGGGGTTTTTCCCACGAGGTTTTCCCTCTTTCCTCAATTTTAGTACAAGTTGCACTGTATTTTGGGTGACCTTTGGCCTTAGTTTCCAGGGCCCATTTTCTATTTTTCCCCATAGTGGTGTTCAGGGGGTGTTGGACCTACTACACACCTACATGCGGACTCTTAGTTAGAGCATGGGATTGCATGTAAGATTCCTTTTGCATAATTTACCCTTTGATTTGCTCATTCTTTAACTCCGCAATTGACTAGTTATCTCCGGAACTTGTTGTAGGTATTGAGTCTTCTCATTGATCACCACTATAGTGCATTACGTTGGGATCTTCACCCAGTGATGCTATATCATGAGCATTGTAACATATTTTCGAATGTATCATTCTTTTCTTCTTTCGATTTTCTTTTAGTGTTTTTGCTCATCAAAGCTGTGTGTTCAACCTTTACTAGCTAGATTCATCTGTGCAGGTTTTCTAACACATTTAGCATTGCTTCATTGATAACATTCTCCATGTTTGCATTCCACCATTCTCCTGCAAATTCCAATTAATTCCAGAGGTAATTTATACATAATAAGACTGTAAATTCTGAACAACGCACAATTCTAATTACAACATGACTATGATGCAAGAATATTGGTGATTAATTAATTCAGTACCGAAGAGAATGGGTAATTCTCCGTGTCGTTTA
Source organism: Pinus tabuliformis (assembly GCA_031772625.1). NCBI lineage: Eukaryota > Viridiplantae > Streptophyta > Pinopsida > Pinales > Pinaceae > Pinus > Pinus tabuliformis. Next base: position 1,589,802,632 of record CM062819.1, on the reverse strand, counting down.
GGGAATGGATAAGCAGAGTTTCTCTTGGGGTGGATTATAATAGGTCCATACAAGGTAGCACGCAACCAAGAAAAGTGTGCATGCCACCACAGCGTTCCTCTCTGCCCTGTGATGGTGAAATTGTAAATGTAACTGTGTCCAGTTTGAATGGAGCACTGGGTCACGTACGCGGGACCATCGGCCCATGCAGATCTTATCTGACGAATCCCGTGCCTGAGGAATGCATTGAAATCGTTACATATCATAGGAAGGTAGCAGATAATAAAACGTAAATTATAAATTCGCCACAACAAATATGATGCCCTGATATATCAGTCAGAAGAGAAAAACAGCTAAAGAAGTTCGCCAATGAATTATTAGACCTACCAATGAATTGTAACGTTGTCTTTCACAAGATTTGTGACGTTAATTACCACTCGATCTCCTTCGCGAGCAATTATAGCTGGTCCTGGATATTGCCCATTGACGGTTATCAGAGGTTTCGTATGGCAGAGGCGAGTTATATTCTTCAACCGGATCTGGAAATATAATTAGCAAATTAGACGAATTAATTCATCATATTCCAGTGAAATCTCTATGAAAATTGGATCATAACTTCTCTAAATTTAATATTGAGTTATATTCTTCAATCGGATCTGGAAATATAATTAACAAATTAGACGAATTAATTCATCATCTTCCAGTGAAATCTCTATGAAAATTGGATCATAACTTCTCTAAATTTAATATTTAACTTGTAATATCCGATCTAAGGCCTGCATATAACTCATAGTTATAAGGCATATAATGGCAAAGCTAATCAGAAAGCACATGGATAAAATATATATGACCCACATCGAAATGATAGTGTCTCGTCTCCCCGGAAACATAATGAGCTAGAAAGGAGAATGCCAAAAGTTGGCCCGCATATAACTCATAGTTATAAGGCATATAATGGCAAAGCTAATCAGAAAGCACATGGATAAAATATATATGACCCACATCGAAATGATAGTGTCTCGTCTCCCCGGAAACATAATGAGCTAGAAAGGCGAATGCCAAAAGTTGGAAGAGCAGGCCTTTCCATATCTTCAAAGTGCATATTGCCATGATATTCGACCCTTGCCATGATATTCGACCCTAGTCCTCCCGGACAAGACACGAAAAATGATATTCCGTACTCTGTACAGAAAGGGATTTCAGAAAATCTGTACGCCTGCTGATTCAGTCTGACCAGCCTAAAGTGTTATGCCGCTGATCTGATCCATTGCTATTCTGTGTACTTAAGGTTGTGGGGTCGAGTTTTAGTTAGGTTGCTAATTGGTAAGATTGGTTGACGTTAATGACTGTCGATGAGGGAGATGCGTGGATCACTTTTGCTTTTATGATGACAATATATCGTTAACATTGATGATTGGCTATTACTCTTTATGACGGACATTATTGGTTTAGAGTTGACATTAATGACTGGCCATTAGGGTGCCGCGTTGTTTTTCTAATGATGACATTATCGGTTCAGGGTTAGGCTACTGGGCCCATTCAACCCAAAAATAATATTGAGTGGCAACAAAGAAACCAAGTAAATTAGGAAAGTCCATGACCTCTAGGAGTCAATATGCAGACAAAGACACCGACTTAAGGATCACCATCTTTGTAAGCTTTGTTCAATCGCCTGCGTCGGTATACCAGCTGACGCTCACCATCTTTTAATCTCCTTCTTCGTCCCTTCAATCCCAAGGAACCAACGCGAGGTTAACACCGCAGTCCTTGATTTTATTTTACGTAAAGTTAACAGTTGATGATTTGTTTTGAGAGAGACGACCTAAATAATTTCAGCACAATTCTATTACGTATCGGCGAACAGTGTTAATTCATTCCACCGAGTTCCATCTGTCCACCTGAATGTAACTCTTCCCACACCTTAGAACTGGATGAAGTTCAGAAGCATCACTAAACATAAAATCGAATGGAATGTCGTTATTAGGGGAAGAGTGTAGCTGGAAGGCATGACGGCCATCGCACACCAACCGGATCAAGGGAGTAGTTGGTAAAGCTTGGATTTGATTTAGCAACGAGTAGTGAGTGTATAAATGCATTTATTCACTAGGGTCACCATAATAGATATATATTTGTCTGCCTCTTATTTATGATGATATACAAATCAATGTATTAATTTAAGTTAATGCTTACTGCATTATGTAATACTGACAAAAATAATTTCAAAATAACACATTTACATCTTTATTATATAAATATGTTTATTTGTATTATTTTAGTATTATAATCCATTTGTTTATCAATATTGTTCATAAAGTATTCGTTTATATCAACCTAGCATCAATTAGAAATTAGTGGCCATTATTTTTTCATTAAAATTTGGATATTGCACTTTATCTTTAAAAAAAAAAAATCATCAAATTAATTTACTAGATGCACCCTTTTAAAATAAAAGTATTTTTATTAATTAAATATTATTTTATCATTTAATTATTTTTAATTAATATAATTATTAATTTTATTAGTAATTATTATAAATAATAATAATTAGATATACAAAATAATAATTATTATAAATATAATAATAATTATTATTTATTTTTAATTTAAGTATGGGGGATTTACGCAGTGCATTATATTAGATATCATTTTTGGGATTCAAGTGCGTTAAGTAAGTCATTCAAACGTATGACCATTTCCATGAGAGGTAGTCGTAACTGACTAATTTCTCATGATTTTTGAATAGTTCACTTAGCACTCATTGCATCGGGTGTGAGCACAGGGGTGAAGAAGTGGGATTGAAACTAGTGAAATGTGGAGAACGAATCACATAGCATCAATCATCACTTCCGGGGCTTGCACCCGGTAACCAGGACTTCCCAAGAGGTCACCCATCCCAGAACTCCTCTGGCTCAAGCGCGCTTAACTGTGGAGTTTTTCCCCACAATCAAGCCCACTTAGCTTGCTACCCCATTTGCAAAACCTTAGCAAGTATTGTGCCTCATGAACCATTCAAGTAGAGATCCCTTGACACTTTTTGAATTTAAGTATGGGGGATTTACGCAGTGCATTATATTAGATATCATTTTTGGGATTCAACTGCGTTAAGTAAGTCATTCAAACGTATGACCATTTCCATGAGAGGTAGTCGTAACTGACTAATTTCTCATGATTTTTGAATAGTTCACTTAGCACTCATTGCATCGGGTGATGCTCACAGGGGTGAAGAAGTGGGATTGAAACTAGTGAAATGTGGAGAACGAATCACATAGCATCAATCATCACTTCCGGGGCTTGCACCCGGTAACCAGGACTTCCCAGGAGGTCACCCATCCCAGAACTCCTCTGGCTCAAGCGCGCTTAACTGTGGAGTTTTTCCCCACAATCAAGCCCACTTAGCTTGCTACCCCATTTGCAAAACCTTAGCAAGTATTGTGCCTCATGAACCATTCAAGTAGAGATCCCTTGACTCTTTTTGAATTTAAGTATGGGGGATTTACGCAGTGCATTATATTAGATATCATTTTTGGGATTCAACTGCGTTAAGTAAGTCATTCAAACGTATGACCATTTCCATGAGAGGTAGTCGTAACTGACTAATTTCTCATGATTTTTGAATAGTTCACTTAGCACTCATTGCATCGGGTGATGCTCACAGGGGTGAAGAAGTGGGATTGAAACTAGTGAAATGTGGAGAACGAATCACATAGCATCAATCATCACTTCCGGGGCTTGCACCCGGTAACCCGGACTTCCCAGGAGGTCACCCATCCCAGAACTCCTCTGGCTCAAGCGCGCTTAACTGTGGAGTTTTTCCCCACAATCAAGCCCACTTAGCTTGCTACCCCATTTGCAAAACCTTAGCAAGTATTGTGCCTCATGAACCATTCAAGTAGAGATCCCTTGACTCTTTTTGAATTTAAGTATGGGGGATTTACGCAGTGCATTATATTAGATATCATTTTTGGGATTCAACTGCGTTAAGTAAGTCATTCAAATGTATGACCATTTCCATGAGAGGTAGTCGTAACTGACTAATTTCTCATGATTTTTGAATAGTTCACTTAGCACTCATTGCATCGGGTGATGCTCACAGGGGTGAAGAAGTGGGATTGAAACTAGTGAAATGTGGAGAACGAATCACATAGCATCAATCATCACTTCCGGGGCTTGCACCCGGTAACCAGGACTTCCCAGGAGGTCACCCATCCCAGAACTCCTCTGGCTCAAGCGCGCTTAACTGTGGAGTTTTTCCCCACAATCAAGCCCACTTAGCTTGCTACCCCATTTGCAAAACCTTAGCAAGTATTGTGCCTCATGAACCATTCAAGTAGAGATCCCTTGACTCTTTTTGAATTTAAGTATGGGGGATTTACGCAGTGCATTATATTAGATATCATTTTTGGGATTCAACTGCGTTAAGTAAGTCATTCAAACGTATGACCATTTCCATGAGAGGTAGTCGTAACTGACTAATTTCTCATGATTTTTGAATAGTTCACTTAGCACTCATTGCATCGGGTGATGCTCACAGGGGTGAAGAAGTGGGATTGAAACTAGTGAAATGTGGAGAACGAATCACATAGCATCAATCATCACTTCCGGGGCTTGCACCCGGTAACCAGGACTTCCCAGGAGGTCACCCATCCCAGAACTCCTCTGGCTCAAGCGCGCTTAACTGTGGAGTTTTTCCCCACAATCAAGCCCACTTAGCTTGCTACCCCATTTGCAAAACCTTAGCAAGTATTGTGCCTCATGAACCATTCAAGTAGAGATCCCTTGACTCTTTTTGAATTTAAGTATGGGGGATTTACGCAGTGCATTATATTAGATATCATTTTTGGGATTCAACTGCGTTAAGTAAGTCATTCAAACGTATGACCATTTCCATGAGAGGTAGTCGTAACTGACTAATTTCTCATGATTTTTGAATAGTTCACTTAGCACTCATTGCATCGGGTGATGCTCACAGGGGTGAAGAAGTGGGATTGAAACTAGTGAAATGTGGAGAACGAATCACATAGCATCAATCATCACTTCCGGGGCTTGCACCCGGTAACCAGGACTTCCCAGGAGGTCACCCATCCCAGAACTCCTCTAGCTCAAGCGCGCTTAACTGTGGAGTTTTTCCCCACAATCAAGCCCACTTAGCTTGCTACCCCATTTGCAAAACCTTAGCAAGTATTGTGCCTCATGAACCATTCAAGTAGAGATCCCTTGACTCTTTTTGAATTAATAATAATAATAATTATTAATTATTATTTTTATAATATTTAAATATTGATGAGAATGATTAATAATATAAGTTTATTTTAAGTTAACATAATTATATTAGTAAATGTGGTTGATATATGTTGATCAGATTTATTTTCAAATGCCAATAGCCATATAACCACCCTAAATCCATCTTAACCTTTGAGGAATCAAATCTCTCTAAGTGCAAACCCCTTTTTTTAGTGCAAAACCCTAGGAAAGGTTTGCACCTCGAGATATTTGATCCCTATCAACTCTTGATAATATATGTGAGGTTAAGATTGTTGAAGATAATGGAGAATATTCTAGAATAGTGTGAGTTGGTTCACGTGACCTCAAGATAGGGATTAGTTTCTATTTCTTAGATTATTATTCTAACTTCCTTAAAACCATGATTACTATATATTGTGTAATGTACATGAGCAATGTAGAGCATTCTGCAGAGCTAGACTCTCCTGGTTCAGACTCTATTTCGTAGAGTTGACCAGTGGGTTTTATTTCTTTTAATACAACATTTCCAGTTTTATCATGGTATCAAAGTTGAGGAACCTGAACGCTGAGAGGAGGAGGGTACGACTAAATCGAAATCATCGAAGGTTTCAAGAAAATAAATGCAACGACGATCAATCTATACTTATCTTAACCATCTCGGAAATCAGGTGTATAGCTACGATGACGTCACAGAACAATAGTGTATACCTGCGACGATGTCTTAGAGAATTGATGTACATCTGCGACGATCGTGTAAACAACAAAAAGGCTCCGAGAGAAGGTTGCATCCTGAAGAACGCTGCAGAGGCTAACAACAGAAGGCTGTCTGGAAGCTATGAAGGTAGCCACTGTGATCTGCGGGTGTGTTGCAAGATCAAACAACATTGAAGATTAGTGATCTGTCTTTGTCACAGATCTGGGGTAAATCTAACATCTTCTTTTAACTGTCGAAATTTTTTCTCTAAATCGCCAAGATGAATAATAATATGTTTGAAGCATGCTTGAATGAGCATAACAAGCTCGATGGTTCCAATTATGCAAATTAGAAATTCAAGATACAGACTCTATTAGAAGTGCAGAGTGCTTGGATGATTGTAAATGGGGATGAGCCGAAGCCAGCGGTTGGATCAGCATCGATCCCAGATTGGGAGAAGTGAGAAGGTAGAGCAAAGATGTTGTTGAAGATGTCAATGAAAGACTGCATCATACCACACATCAGAGAGTGTAAGACAACTAACAAGATCTGGGGAATTTGAAGGAACTGTATGAGATCAAGAATACAAATCGTCTTCTGTTTCTGAAGAGCAAGATCTTATCCCTGAAGATGGAGGAGAATGAAACAGCCGTTGCCTTCATAGCAAGGATCAAAGATCTGAAGAACAAACTGGTAGACATTGGTCATACAGTTGACGATACAGATCATGTAACAATTACCATGAATGGTGTGACCGATGACTACCAAATGTTCATCACTGGGATAAATGCGAGAGAGAAAATCCTGAAGTTTGAAGAACTAATAGGAATACTGATACAAGAAGAAGAAAGAAGATCGACTATGAATCCCGAGAGTGCCAATCTTGCACTAATGGCGAAGAAGAACTCCTTCAAAGGGAAAGGAAATCCACAACAACAAAACGGAGTACATTCACAGAAAAGACCGAATCAGACCCAAGGTATGAATCCAAACGGAAACAACTCTGAAATTAAATCTTTTTATTGCGGAAAACTTGGTCATATTGCTAGAGAGTGCAGAAAGAAGAAATATCATGAAGAACAGCAGAAGCAAAAACGACATGCAAGTCATCTCGTGAATGAAAATCATGTGTAGAATTTCAGATTGTTCATGGCAGATCGTTATGAGAATGTTGATGCAGACATCTGGTATGTAGATTCGGGAGCATCAACACATATGACAGGGAACAAGCATTGGTTCGAAGATTTTAAAGAAATCAACGAAGGAGCACAGATTTACCTAGGTGATGATAGAAGTCATCAGATCAAAGGAAGTGGGGAAATTTCTGTCATTCTACCTAATGGTAATGTAAAACAAATTCATAATGTCATGTATGTGCCCGATGTAACAAAGGACTTGATTTCTATATCCATGATCACAGATCAAGATCTTAAAGTTGAATTTTTTAAATCTAACTGCTATATTAAAGATTTTCTAGATGGCATGAAGACAATTGCTATAGGAATCCGAACAAGAGGTTTGTACAAGTTGGATGTAAGACCTGCACCAGTTCGAGCCTTGATAACCACGAGTTTGACTATAGAAGAGCTATGGCATCAAAGATTTAGTCATATCAACTATAATGATTTATTGTTACTACAGAAGAAGGAAATGGTAAGAGATATTCCTATGCTAAATCAATTACATAATGATTGTGATGTGTGTACATTATGAAAAATGCATAGAGAAGAATTCCCTGTTCGAGTATAAAAGAAACAGAGGGATATACTTGAATTAGTGCATACGAACCTGTGTGGACCCATGCAAATAAAGTCATCAGGAGGTGCACTATTTTTTTACTATTTATTGATGACTACAAAAAGTTTTCTTGGGTGTATTTCTTGAGTAAGAAGAGTCACACATTTGAATACTTTAAGCAGTTCAAAAATATGATTGAAAGGCAAACAAGGAAATAGATAAAGATTCTCCGATCCGATCAAGGGGGAGAATACAGGAAAGATGAGCTTATCAGGTATTGTAAAGACCATGGAATATTTCAGCAGTTCACAGTACCCCATACTCCACAGAAAAATGGAGTAACTGAAAGAAAGAACAGAACACTGCTGGAATGTGCTAGGAGCATGTTGAAAGGTAAGAATCTTTCGAATGGTTTTTGGGCTGAAGCTGTGAATACTACAGTTTATTTGAAAAAGAGGAGTCCTACAAAGAGTCTTGAGTTTAAAACTCCTTATGAAGCATTATATGGATTTAAGCCTGCAGTAAAACACTTAAGAGTATTTGGATATAAAGCATTTTCCCATATTCCAAAGGAAGATAGAAGAAAACTAGATTCAAAATCCATCAGATGTACCTTTATAGGGTATTGTTCACAACATAAAGCTTATAGATTATTTAATCCCTTTACTCACAATATTTTTGTTAGTAGAGATGTCAAATTTCATGAACAGGATCATGAAGAATCTGATGAGCACAATGAGGAATGGGATATTCCGTATTTGGTGGAAGAAGAAGCAGAAAAAAAATCATGATCAGCAGCAGACAAAGGCAAAAGATGAGCAACAACAGATACAGTAGATACAACAGTAGCAGTAGATACAACAGCAGGAGCAGCGACAAGAATAAAAAGAGAATGATGATCAAACAAGGTTTGAAGCTACCCCACCTCTCAAGAGATCAAGTAGGAAAGCTCAATTTCCTGCAAGAAATAGGGAAAATGATTTTATAACTAGTATGATGAATGTGGTTGAACCTTCTTGTTATAAAGAATCAAATGAATGTAGAGAATGGAAAACAATCGTGGATCAGGAATATGAATCAATAATCATAAACAACACTTGGGAACTAGTTGAACTTCCTGGAGGAAAACAAACCATAGGTTGTAAATGGTTAAACAAACCGAAGATTAATGCAGATGGAACCATATAAAAATTAAAAGCTAGATTGGTAGCAAAGGGGCATTCACAAAAAGAAGGTATAGACTATGAACAAACCTTCGGCTCTGTATCTAAACTAAACACTATTAGAATGTTAATTGCTTTAGCTACTAAGAAACATTGGATGATACACCAACTAGATGTAAAGTCTACTTTTTTAAATGGAGAACTAAAAGAGGAGGTTTATTTAGAGAAACCTGAAGGGTCTGTCTAGAAAGGGAAGGAACATTTAGTTTGTAGATTTAAGAAATCACTTTATGGAATAAAGCAAGCACATAGGTCTTGGTATGAAAATATTGATTCATTTTTTCTACAATTTGGCTACAATAGAAGCAAAAATGACCCTAATCTTTACACCATGCAAGATGAACAAGGGCACACAGTGACAATTTCTCTGTATGTAGACGATTTGATCATTACAGGTGATGCTACATATCTGATTAAAGAAATCAAGCAACAAATATCACAGGTATTTGAAATGAAACACCTTGGTGAGTTGAGATATTGTTTGGGTCTTGAAATCTGGAGACATTTAGGAAAAACATTTATGTCCCAAGGAAAGTATGTCAAAGTCCTATGAGAGAGATTTAGGATGGATCAATGTAAGCCTACAGTAGTACCATTACAACAGAAAATTACAGAGTGAAGATGGCTCAAAGGAGTCAGATGCGACACTTTATAGACAATTGGTTGGGAGTCTAATCTGCCTAACCACCACTAGACCAGATTTGGCTTATGCAGTCAATGTGCTAAGCCAATATATGTCCAATCCACTTGAAAGCCATTGGAATGCAGCGAAAAGTGTTTTGAGGTATCTACAAGGTACTGTAGATTACGATATTATTTACATTGACTCTTCTGATGTTAGATTGACAGGATTTGCAGATTCAGATTGGGCTGGAAATGTAGATGATCGCAGATCCATAACAGGTTATGCATTCAGCATTGGATCCGGGGTGATCACATGGAGCAACAAGAAGCAGAACACAATCTCCTTGTCCTTAGCAGAAGCAGAGTATCAAGCCATGTGTGCAGCAACGTGTGAGGCAGTTTGGTTGCGGAGACTTCTCCAGGATGTCAGGGAAGAACAGATAGACGCAACAACAATCAGATGTGACAATCAGAGTTCAATCAAACTTGCTAATAATCCGGTGTTCCACAAAAACACTAAACATATTGATACACAATTCCACTTCATTAGGGAGAAAGTGCAATCCAAAGAAATCCATTTGGTATATTGTAATACATGTGATAATGTTGTAGACATTTTCACTAAGCCTCTTGGCAGGATTAAGTTTGAAATGTTTAGGGAGATGTTAGGCATATTTGTGAACCTCTTCTCCATTAAGAGGGAGTGTTGAAGATAATGGAGAATATGCTAGAATAGCGTGAGTTGGTTCACGTGACCTCAGGATAGGAATTAGTTTCTATTTCTTAGGTTATTGTTCTAACTTCCCTAAAACCATGATTACTATATATTGTGTAATGTACATGACCAATGTAGAGCGTTTTGTAGAGCCAGACTCTCCTGGTTCAGACTCTCTTTCGTAGAGCTGACTAGTGGGTTTTATTTCTTTTAATACAACATTGCCATTTTTATCAAAGATGGATCTAAGCTTGTTATATAATATCTATATTTGTACTTATGTGTCTCTTTCTTATTCCCTCTCTCTATCTCACACCCCAAACATACACACACACTCTCTCGAAATCTATCTATCTCTCTCTCCCTCCCTCTTCCTCTCCCTCTCTCTCTCTCTTCTCCTTCTCTCCCTTTCTCTCTCTCTTCTCTCTCTTCCCTCTCGCTCTCCTCTCTCCCTCACTCTCTCTTCATCTCTCCCTTGTCACTCCCTATTTCTCTCCACATTTCTCCCTCTATGCCTTTCTTCTTTCCTCCCTCTCCCTCTCTCCCCCCCCTCTCTCTTGAGTTCTCTCTCTCTCCTTTTCTCTCCCACCTCCCTCTGTCTTCCCCATGGAAAATTTTAGAGGCTATTGTTCGCCAGTGGGTTAATTTTCCATGATTTTTCCACAAAAAAATTGCCAATTTCCAATTTTTATAAAAGAGGATTCGCCCAAATTTTAGAATATAAAATTATTTTAACTTAAAAATCACCAACATTATATAGAGACTATATATAAAATCATTATAAATTTGAATAATTTTACAAATATATCAATAAACATTTTATAGTTTTCATATTAGGGATTAGTGAGATTTGCTAATGTTTTTAAACTTCAAGAAAATTTTCCATCCTTAAAATTTTCCTTGGTCTTCCCCCCCATCACTCTCTTCCTCTCTCTTCCCTCCAACTTTGTCATTACCCCCCTCTCTCTCTCCTCTCTCTCCCCTCCATCTATGTGTCTCCCTCTCTCTCTATCTTCCCCTTCTCTCCCTGTTTCTCTCCTCTCCTCTTCTCTCTTCCCTCCTTTTCTCTCTTCCTAACTCTCTCTCCATATCTCCCTTGACACTCCCTCTCTCTCTCTCTCCATCGCTATCTCTCTATGTCTTTGTTCTTTCGCCGACTCTCTCCCCCTCCAACTCCATGTCTCTCTCCCTCTCTCCTCTCTCTCCACTCGTCTCTCTCTTTCTTCCTCTCCCTCCCTCTCTCCTTCTCTCTCTCCTTCTCTCTCTCCCCTCCTCTCTCTCTTTCTTCCTCTCCCTCCCTCTCTCCTTCTCTCTCTCCCCTCCTCTCTCTCTTCCTTCCTCTCTTTCCGTCTCTCTCACTTCCCCCTCTCTCTCTGCCCATCACTCTCTCACTCTCTATTCCCTTCTCTCTCTCTTAAATTTGATCCCATTATATTGTGTTTAAGAAAGTAACTAAATTAAAAAACTCAATTGGTTCTACAATATTAAGAAAGTATCTAAATTTAAAAAACTCAATTGGTTATAAAATATTAAACCTATATTTTGGATCAGTTATGTCAAAGAAAATACAATAATGAAAACCTTAAAATAATCATGCACTATCTTTCCTCTATTATTTTTTGTAACTTTGCTTGCCCTAATTGCTTGGATCCTTAGTTAAGAGGGATCTATGCTGGTTCTTAATAATATTAATTGTATTATATAGATTTCACATCTTTTTATATATAAAAGTATTTTAATTTTTAATTTTATTGAAACCTTAATTTAATTTCTATGGCAATATTTTTAGTAGTCGTGACAATAGAGGGTTTAAATATGTACCAAACATAATTATAACAATTTTCCTTTCATATTTAATTAAAAAATGTTATAAAATTAAATTAAATTAAAATATTTATAAAATATTTTGATTGTGAAATAAGTTATGGTTTTTGGGCATGTGGTATCTATAAGCCATGATATTGGCCCATGGTAAAAATGTTATAAAATTAAATTAAAATAAAATACTAATAAAATATTTTGATTGTGAAATAAGTTATGGTTTTTGGGCATGTGGTATCGATAAGCCATGATATTGGCCCATGGTATTGTAACAAAGCTTATTCATGAGTTAATAATAAAATAAAAATATAACAAATTGAATTTTATTACTTTAAATTTGTATTATTAATTGAGCCAACATTTAAATTTTTAACTTTAACTTTTAATTATTTTCTCATTGAGCTGTTAAAATTGTTTACATACTTATATTACACCTACACAACTACCCTATATTGGCTTGTAGAGCACCTCTCAACATTTAAATGTTTACCCCATATCACTTTTAACTTTTAATTATTTTCTCATTAAGTTGTTTACATACTTACATTATACCTACACATCTACCCTATACTGAGTTGTACAAGAGCAATAAATATTAAATCTTATTCAGAAACGTTAATATTAATATTATTAATAAACATTATTATTATTATTATTATTATTATTAATGTGAATATTAATAATAATATTTTTATTTTTATTAGTCTTAAATATTAAAATAACTCTAAATCTCATTAAATATAACTTTAATAAATATAATACCTTATAACTTATTAATAAATCCTCATTGAAACTTATTAATAAACCTTCATGTGTTTTAAACCATATTAATATTAATACTACTAAACATTTTTAAACCTTGATTATCAGTGATCATGGTTGAATCATGGATGAACATGGTTTGAGTAATTTGACCATGGTTGAACATAATTTTCTTTGATAGGTTATGGTTGTCTATATTGATAATGGATGACTATGGTTGATCATATTTTTTCATGGTGATCAAGGTTGACCATGTTTGACCATATTAACCAAGGTTCACCATGTTGAGCATGGGTTAAGCATAATTTTCAAATGATTATGGTGACTATAATTAATCAAAGATGACCACAGTTGACCTAGGTTTCCCATGGTTAACTATAGTTGACCATGCTTGACTATGGCTAAGTAGGATTTACTATGGATGGCCATGGTTGACTATGGTCAACCATGCTGACTAGAGTCAACTATGGTTGACAATGGTTAACCAAAGTTAACTACAGTCAAATTTAACTAACAATAGTCAACCATGGTGATGATAATTGATTGTGGTTGACAAAATTGACTATGGTTGATGATGGTTGACTATAGTGATTATGGTTGATTGAAGATGACCATGCTTGCTCATAATTGTTTAAGGGTGACCATGATTCACGATGATTGATTATTATAAATCTTAATCAACCATGAAGACATTTAGTCAACCATGATTAACCATCTACATGGTAAACCATGATCAACCATGGTCTACATGGTGAACCATAATCAACCATGATCAAACTTAATAAAACATGTTCATCATATTTAATATCATATTTTATTCATTATATTATAACATTATTATTTATTCATTCTAGTTAATATATATATATGATATGCTTACCTCATTTCTAAATTCTTATAATAAATTTACTATCACATGGCCTTTGATGAGGAGGGGCAATGAATGAAGGACTCTTATATATAATTGTTATAAGTGAGTTGTAATAATATATTTTATAATTGTTACGTATTATTTAAAACCATCCTTTATTTTATGAAATATTATATTTATAATATTAATTACAGTTTTCTGCATTTAATTTATGTTTTAAAAAGTTTACTAAGCTAAATATAGCATTTCTAAAAAAAATACGGAAGAAAAGAAAGTAATTGAAACCCAACTCTCAGACGTGGTAAATTTGATTATGGTAACCATCTTGGAATTTATTATGCATTTCTTAATAGAATTTAAAGTATAATTGAATTCAATATACTAAATTTTTGATATGATGCAAACTATTGTTTTAACTTTTTATATAAGAGACCTGATACATAAAAAAAAATACTTTTATGAAACAATCATCAATACCATACAGTCCGAAACCATTTAATATCATCGTGCATTTATAGTTATTTATTTGGATTAACTCGTTCGATCTCATGGTAACCACAGTTAAAAACCTTTGGACAAGACTTACGACTCACTGAGCTACAAATATTTACTGGTGACTTTGGTTAAGGTTGCTCGATGGAAGTTAACACTATGAAGGTTGGATGGTGGAAACCAGCTTGCGGTAGCTCTTGCGAGCTATCCTACATCGCGAACCTTTTATGCCCTCAATAGCTAACACTTGGCTATAATGTGAACCGTCGATCTCGTGGCTCATCATCCAATAGTGTAGAGAATTCATCGGTGGGTTAGGAAAACCACCGGCTTTTGTTTCGCTCTTCCATAGTTATTTGGGTTTCCGCCCTGCGGAGGGTTTTGATTTTCCAAACCTTATTCACAACAGTGACTGTTTTGTTAAAATAAGATAATTACTCTTGCATGAGGAATTGGCTAAACATAGAGAGTCAGTTAACTGAGTGATTGAGTGGTTGAGTGTTTCAGTGTTGAGTCAAGTCGAGTTAAGTGATAGACGACTTTGAGTGTGTGACTGCATGTGGTTGCATGTCAAGGTATTTTAGGCAATTAGCTAGTTCGAAAAGGTTTAAATACCGTTCACGGGGTTCATTGTAGTCATCATGTTTTATGTGATCAATAAAAGAGAAGCAGTTCGTGTTTTGTGTGAATTCATGTTTTGTCTCCTCCGCCTTTCCAACAAATTGGTAACAAAGAGATACAGAGAACAGATCTGCAGTAATCTGTGTGAGAGGAGAGAAATTCATATTTTCTGGTTAACAGTGATTACCTGATGCCGTTTTGCATGCACGTGGATTCCATCTGTGATTGGAAACGTTAGAGGACTAACGCAGCAGTTAATTAACGTCGAAGGAGTAAGATAGCCTGCAGCTGCAGCTTGTAGAGCCGTCATATGTGAGTGATTTTTGAGCGAGGGTTGAAAGTCCAAGTAGGTAAACTCATTCGCAAGTCAGTGAGTTGTTCGCTAATTAAAGACAACCCTAGTTTTGGCCGCCGCTATAGCCTTTGTTCTTTGGAGTGGAATTTCGTAAGTTGAAAAATAGTCAACCCAACTAAAAGTGAAGAAAAAAATTTCGAAAAAAACGTGCACAGCAATTCACGCAGCCAAGTAACATGAGAATTTTTTTTAGAGAAAGATGGATTTCTCAAATTTCCAGCCTCAGTTCCCAACATTTACAGGGAAAGATTATGATGTGTGGGCCATTAATATGGCGACCACGTTGCAGGCACATGATGTTTGGGATTATGTCAAGTTTGGCTTTTCAGAACATAGGAACGAAGAAGAAGAACAAGCTCTCAGTAATACAGAGAGGGAACAATGGAAGAAAGACAAGAAAAAGAATGCACATGCGTTGCAGCTTATTTAGCAGGGAGTGGACCGAGCAGTGTTCCAGAAAATTATGATCACGTCTTCAACAAAAGTAGCATGGGATACTTTGGCGACAAACTATATAGGTATGGCAAAAGTCAATGTTGTTAAGTTACAAAATACTAGGAGAGATTTTGAAAGTTTGCAGATGAAGGAGATAGAGGACATCGACTATTTCATGAATCGGGTCATAACTGTCGTAAATTAGTTAAAGATTTATGGTGAAGATATAAAAGATCAAAGAGTGGTTGAGAAGGTCCTCTGATCTTTGTCTACCAAATTTGATGTTGTGGTAGCAACCATAGAAGAAGCCAAGGATTTTGCATCATTGACAGTTGATGCGCTGATGGGATCACTTCTATTGCATGAGGCAAGGATATACAGAAATAAGGATTCCACTTTAGAGACCGCTTTCAAAAGTCAGGTTTCTATTTCAAGAGATAGAGGTCAAGACAGAAGTAGATCGAGAGGCAGAGGATGAAGTAGAAGATATGGTGGTCAGAATGATGGCCGAGAAGAGCATGAACATGCAAGTGGAAGTAACTACAGAAGCTTCAACAATAATCAAAGAGTTGACAAATCAAAGGTGAGATGCTATTATTGCAATAAATTTGGTCACTATGCTCGTGATTGCAGGAAGAAGATAGTTGATCAAGGGAACCAAAGAGCTAATGTCACTACAAAAAGTATTAACTCCATGTTCCTAGCTTTCCATACCACGCATGAACCTTCTGCTAGTGTGTGGCTGTTAGATAATGGTTACAATAACCACATGATAGGCAACAAGGATTTGGTTGCAAATTTCGATAAATCTGTGAAAACAAAGGTAAAGTTGGGGATTGACAAGACTGTGGAAGTAGATGGCAAAGGAGTGTTCAACATTCTGACCAAGCAGGGGGAGCCGAAGACAATCTCAGAGGTATATTATGTTCCTAGTCTCAAACATAATTTGTTAAGTGTTGGTCAATTGAAATAGAAGAGATATAGAGTTATATTTCAAGGTCAAGAATGTGTTATATATGACAAGCCCTCAAGAAAGTAGCTGATAGCAAAGGTGTAGATGACGAAGAACATACTCTTTCCTCTAATTTTGAATTACAGTGGTCATGTGAGTTCTTTTATAGTTGCGTGTTCTGATGATTATTGGTTATGGCACTTTCGATTTGGACACTTGCACTTTTCTGGTTTAAGATTGTTGTAGCAGAAACAGATGGTCAGAGGATTACCTCCCATCAAAGAGCCTGCTAGTACTTGTGAGTGTTGCATCTTGGGAAAACAATACCATGAAAGTTTTCCAAAGGGAGTTGCATACAAAGCAAAGCAACCTCTTGAGCTAGTGCATATAGACTTTTGTGGACCTGTGAGGACACAGTCGATTGGTTGAAGTTGTTACTTCCTCACTTTCATTGATGACTACAGCAGAAAGACTTGGGTTTACTTCTTGAAGTAGAAGTCTGAAACTTTTGCAAAGTTCAAAGAATTCAAAGCCTTAGTAGAGAACCAAAGTGATTGACAGATCAAGGTATTGAGGTCAGATCATGGTGGGGAATATGACTCAAAGGCATTCCATGATTACTTTAAACAACATGGGATCAAAAGACAGTTTACAACCAGGTACACACCGCAAAAGAACGATGTAGCAGAGAGAAAGAACAGGACAATTATGAACATGGTAAGAAGCATGTTGAAAGGCAGAAACTTGTCTAATGAGTATTGGGTAGAAGCAATTACATGTGCTATTTATGTGATCAATAGATCTCCTACAAAGACCAGAACAAGTGTGGTCAGGTATGTATTGTAGTGTATCTCATCTCAGAGTATTTGGATGTGTAGCTTATGCACATGTGCCTAAGGAGCGAAGAGGCAAATTGGATGATAAAAGTGAAAAATGTATATTCGCTAGTTATAGTGAGCAATCAAAACCTTACAAATTGTATAACCTTGTCACAAAGAAGACCATAATTAACAGAGATGTTGTGTTCAAAGAAAAAGAGTCATGAAATGGAACTGTAGATAAAACAGTTGATGCACAAGTGCCACTGATGGAAGAAGATGATGTAGTAGAAAAGGAGCAGCAAGAATCACAGGTGAAGACACCAAACAGAGACACACCAACAAGGACTCCAAGATTTTCAGAGCAGCATGGATCCTCAAGAAGATCAATAGGTCGAGATTCTCCCAGCAATTAATCAAGGGATGAATCAACCAATGGTAAGATAAAGATGAGAACTTTGAAATATATTTATGATGATTTGGGTGTTAGTTCAATTTTGCATTGTTTTTATTCCAACCTTTTTCATTTGAAGAAGAAATTAGAGATGAAAATTGGGTGCAAGCCATGGAAGAAGAAATTGAAGCTATTGAAAAGAATGACACATGGAATTTGGTTGATTTACCAAAGGAAAAAAATCTCATTGGTGTGAAGTGGGTGTACAAGACAAAGTTGAATGAAAAAGGTGAAATTGACAGATTTAAAGTAAGACTTTTAGCAAAAGGATTCTCACAGCAACCGAGAATAAACTTTGGAGAAAGGTTTGCTCCGGTAGCCAGATTGGATACTGTAAGAGCAATTCTAGCCACAACAACTTAGAACAGGGGGAAAGTATATCAGATGGATGTGAAATCAGCCTTCTTGAATGGAATTCTAGAAGAAAAAATTTATGTGCAGCAACCTCCAGGATATGAAGTTGAGAGTAATAAAGAGAAAGTTTACAGGTTGAATAAAGCGCTCTATGGACTGAATCAAGCACCTAGAGCTTTGTATAGTAGAATCGACAGCTACATGATTAAGAATGGATTTTGTAGAAGCAACATTGAGCCTACCTTATACACAAAGGTAAATGAGCATGGACATATTTTGATTGTTTGCTTATATGTTGATGACATGATTTTTACAGGTGATTTTGACATAGATGAATTTAAAGCAGCCATGATGAAAGAATTTGAGATGAAAAATCTTGGTCTCATGAAACATTTTCTTGGCATAGAAGTTGAGGAATCTGAAAAAGGAATTTTTATTTGTCAAAATAAATATTCCAAAGATTTATTGAAAATATTCAGGATGGAAAATTGCAAACCTTTCCCCACACCAGTTGCCACAGGTACAAAGTTAAGAAAGGATGATGAAGGATCAAATGTCAATCCAACTCTATTCAAAAGATTGGTCGGTAGCCTCATGTATCTCACAGCTACAAGACCGGATATCATGCAAGGAGTGAGTCTGATTTCCAGATTTATGGATACTCCAAAAGACACACAATGGAGTGTAGGAAAAAGAATTCTGAGATACATAGCAGGAACTAGAGATTGTGGCATTATTTATGCAAGCACATAAAAGAAGGATTTGATTGGATACACAAATAGTAATTTTGCAGGAAGTTTGGATGACAGGAAGAGAACTTCTGGTTTTTTGTTCCACATTGGTTCAGGTCTGATTTCATGGGCATATAAGAAGCAACCCATTATGACACTTTCATTAGCAGAAGTAGAATATGTAGTAGCAACATCAGCAACATGTCAAGCAGTGTGGTTAAGAAGAGTACTTGATGGAATCAAGCAGAAACAACAAGGATCAACAAAAATATATTGTGAGAACACCTCAGTGATTTCACTATCCAAGAATAGTGTGTTTCATCATAAGAGCAAGCATATTGATACTAGATATCACTTTATTAGAGAACTTGTGAGCAATGGAGAAGTTCACTTGAAGCCTTGTAAATCTAGTGATCAATTGGTTGATATATTTACTAAGTCATTAACACAAAATGTATTTGAGTTTCATAGAAGAAACTTGGGTGTTGTAAGCCTAGCTGAGACATAGACCAGTAGGCGTGTTTGAGTTATCATGAGTCATGTTTTAGTTTAGCAGTCATAATTAAGGGGGAGTGTTAAAATAAAATAATTACTCCTGCATGAGGAGTTGGCTAAACATACAGAGTCAGTTAACTGAGTGATTGAGTGGTTGAGTGTTGAGTCAAGTCGAATTAAGTGATAGACGACTTTGAGTGTGCGATTGCATGTGGTTGCATGTCAAGATATTTTAGGCAATTAGCTAGTTGGAAAATGTTTAAATACCCTTCATTAAGTTCATTGTAATCATCATGTTTTGTGTGATCAATATAAGAGCAGCAGCTCGTGTTTTCTGTGAGTTCATGCTTTGTTTCCACTGCCTTTCCAACATGTTTTCCATTACAGAGGTATCTTATGCCTTTCCAACATGTTTTCCATTACAGAGGTCTCTTATGCCTTTCCAACATGTTTTCCATTACAGAGGTCTCTTATGCACCTAGCACGTTCATGAGATTGATGAATGAAGTCTTGAAGGAATATGCAGGCAAGTTTGTTATTGTTTATCTTGATTATATTCTAGTTTTTAGTATAAGTAAAGAAGAACATCTAGAGCATCTTAAATTGGTTTTAAGAAATCTACAAGAAGAGAAACTGCTGATAAATCTGAAGAAATGTAGTTTCATAAAAGAAGAATTAATTTACTTGGGATTTGTAGTTTCTAAAGAAGGGTTGAAAATGGATCCAGAGAAAGTCCAAGCAATTTGGAACTGGCCTATTCCAAGGAATATATTTGAGGTAAGAAGTTTTCATGGTCTTGCAAGTTTTTATAGGAAATTTATCAAAGGGTTTAGTCAGATTTGTGCACCAATTCTTGAAACACTCAAGGAGACTAATCAGCCATTCAAGTGGACAGAAGTAGCAGACAGGAATTTTAAGTTGCTGAAGAGGAAAATCACAGAGAAACCAGTTTTATCTTTACCCGATTTTGGAAAAGTATTCCAAGTTGAAACTGATGCTAGTGGAGTTGCAATTGGAGAAGTTTTGAGTCAGGAACAGAGACCAATAGCATACTTCAGTGAGAAATTAAATGAAGAGAAGAATAAGTATTCTTCTTATGATAAAGAATTTTATGCTATTGTACAAGCCTTAAAAAAATGGAGACATTATTTAATACCAAAGGAGTTTATATTGTATTCTGAAAATCATGCATTACAGTTCATAAAAGCCAACCAAAATTGAACCAGAAACATGCTAAGTGGGTAGATTTTTTGCAGAGCTTTACTTTTGTGATAAAGCACACAAGTGGTAAGTTGAACAAAGTATTTGATGCTTTAAGCAGGTGTTGAGTCTTGAAAATGTCATTCATTTCCATTACACTTTCACTATTATGTCCATTATATCACCTCCATTTCACCTCCATTTCACTACTATGTCACCACATTCATCCCACTTTCATTGTCATTGGGCTACCTTTATGTTTTTCCAATATTTATTATTTCTAAGCCTTTTAAGTGAATTTGTGGTTTAACATTAGAAAATAATGTGCATATGCTTATACCTAACAAATGGGTTGAGTTTGTTGACATGTGTAGGTTGAAAGGAGACTTCTAGAAGACCCTTATGTGGCACTCTAAGGCCAAATTCGAATTTGGTTGGAAAGAATCATGGGATCATGAGGATATGTGTCACATCTCCTAATTGTATTGTAACTCTAAAAGACATGTGTCTTATCAGTTCCTATTTTGATTAGGACTCTAGAGGTAGAGAGAGAGATTCATGGATTATCATTAATGAGAAGGCTCTCATCTTTTTGTATAAATAGGAGGGCTCTCTCCTTCATTAGTTAGTCTCTTTTTAGTCTCTCTTTAGTCTTTCCTTTAGTCTTTTCTTAGTCCTTTTAGTTTGTTAGTCCCATGGCTTTTGAAAGCTTTGGAGAGCTTTGTTGTACTTTGCACTTTTGAAGAAATTGAATAAAGCTTTGATGTTCTCAACATGGAAGGAGATGTGAAGTAGATGTCATGGAGCATATTAGGATGTAAGTAGATTAGATTTCATTTTGTAAATATTGCTTTGTAGAATGTAAGGTAGATTAGATTTTCATTCATGCAATTTTAAGTATGCTTTGATTTCATAGGTAGAAGGGGGCCCCTGCCTTGTACAGTTTGAATTATTGCATTTTATTTTCTCCCGGGATTGTGTGTGTTGTATTTGCTTTAATATCTAATGGTAGTTGCAGTTGTCTTATTCATAGTGCTGCCCTTTTTACTTTGTTTTTATAGCTGATTTTTAATCTTATTTCTCAAAGAGCTGCTAACACATGAATGATCTTCTATCACAAATTGTTATCTTTTAAGATCAGAATACCACTAACTTGCAGCTGGCTTTGAGTGCTTTTTAGACTATTCTTTCACTACTTTCTAATCATACTTTGCATAGTACATATGGCTGAAGTAGAGAGTTAGAAAGAACAAAACGTTATCACTAGTCTTTAAAGTAGATTTTCTCATTTTTAATCACTTTTCTAATTCAACTTAAGCTACTTTCTTTCCGTGCTTTACACAGTACATGTGTTTGAAGCAGCGAGTTAGAGAGAGATAATCTTTATCTTTGGTTTTAAAAGTGATTTTCTTATTTTCTTTTATTTGCAGCAATATGAATAGAGACTAATGCCATTAGAATGTGGTCATTTACTTTCAAGTCATTTCAAGTTCTTTGCTGTCAGTTTCATTTCAAGTTATTTCTTTCAAGCTCTTTCTTTGCGAGTTTAAAGTTTGATTACTTTCTAGACTTATTTCTAACTACTTCTTAATCGTGTTTAACATAGTACTATATGTTGAAGCAGGGAGTTAGGAAGAGTTGAACATTATAACTGGTCTTTAAAGTGGTTTTTCTTACTTGTCACCTTAGAGCTTGATTACTTTTTGGACTTATTTCTGACTACTTCTTAATCATGCTTAACATAGTACTATATGTTGAAAGCAGAGAATTAGGAAGAGTTGAACATAAACTATAAAACAACGAAGTAAGAAAGAGGTTAACTAAGCACATATAGTGCACCACACTTCATCAGTTTACGATACCCGGATTGATAATTTATGTAGAGCAATTTAAGACATTAAATTGACTAAACATTTTGGCGCCGTTGCCGGGGAAGTGTAATTAGGAGACCTTATTTCTTACATCTGGAAAAAAAAAAATTAATAATCCTTGAGTATGCTCTCCTCTTGCACTTTGTGTGATCTGGAGGATCAGAAAAAAGATTGTTAAGTAAAAAAAGACAAAATAATAATTCTTGAGTATGCTCTCCTCCTGCACTCTGTGTGATCTGGAGGATCAGAAAAAGAATTGTTAAAAAAAAAAATAGGAGACAAAATAAACTTCATCACTTCAATTGATTCAATAAAAAAAAAAAATGAAAAAATAAAACTCAAGTGCTTTGATAGGTTCAAATTGTCCAAAATTGTCTGGTTATGCTTTGTAGTGGTCTTCAAAACACTGTATCTTGTTCAAATAAGGTTTTGCAACTTAGTTGCAGAAACTGCCCTGATCCCGCAGCTATCTGACAATCCCGCAGCTATCTGACAATCCCGCAGCTGTTTCAAGGTTTAACAGGTTACAGGCATCTAATGAAAAAACCGACCACATGGGCATCTCCAGAATTGTCCTGACATGGATCCTATCCTAGTCATCCAGCTCAGATCGATGAAAAACCAGCCTAGGACCTCAGTCAAAGTCTTGGTTTTAGCACGTTTTTCTTGAAGTGTTTACTTGCCCTCTTTCTCTCTGTTACTAATGGAAACCTAGAGGGAATTAGTAACTTCTGATTGAAGAACCATTTGCTGATCAATGGCTTAGTAATCTGCTCCCCCAAGTCTTCTCCTAGGGTTTTAAAGTCCAGCCCCACATACTCTTCGTCTCCGTCTGTGACACTTTCCCTTTCACCATCTTCAAGCACTCCAGTGGTATCCAACACACCTTCTGCCAGCTCATCATGGTTGAAAAATACCAGAACACTGAGTAATATAAGTGGGAGTTCTGAAGCTGCAAAAGAAAAATTATACAGAGGGAATTCACACGTAGAAACTCCCTCTATGGATCTCGGCAGCAATTCTGGTACAGTAGACCAAAACAAGAATATTATACAAGAAATGTCTATGTTCTTGCAGCATTGCAGAGAATTGGATGAGAGGCAACAGTCATGGTTGGTGCACAAGAAAGAAACTTGCTGGAGACTGAAACGACTTGAGCAGCAGCTTGAAGCTGAGAAAATTCATAAACAGCCGAGTGCAGAACAGAAAATTAACTCAGAAAAAAAAAACGCAAAACCTGAAAAACGTCAAACTTTACACACTCGATTTGCCCAAATGGTAGCGAATTTCAAAAAAATAAAACATGGGTTTTTTTTCCAGGTGGGTTAATTAGATAACCCAGAAACCGTTTGGGAAAATTCGTGGTGGTCTGGGAGAAATGTTCGGTTCTTTGGAGCCCGTTTTTGACTGCCGCGCGTGAAAAATTGAGTTATTAACTGGTTGTTTGAATAACTCCGCGTGCCTGAGGGAAAGAGTTCTAATAGGGATCAATTACATGCTGGCATAAACAATAAATTACACGACTTTACACCTGTTAGAGACGTGTTTCAATTAAACACGACTCTCTGTCATTAATCGCTGCCGGTTAAATGTTGGGTATCCAAAACACTAACCCTCCTACGCTCATAACACTCCATTTCACGCTGTTCCATTCTCTCATTTCCTTCATTCCGTTCCATTCACTACGTTGCCCCCATAAACCATACTCTGTTTTCTCCTCTCTGCTAATTCTGAGAAACAGTGAATACATATAACCAGTGAACGTATGTTACGGTTGTATTACGACTGCTAAGCCACCGTTCCACTGTGTTAAAGCTGTTAATCCACCTTTTCACTATGTTCAAGCCGTGAATTCACTGTGTCCAAGGCTATTGCTGAAACCATAAAACCTCTTTTCTACAAAATTCTGAACAGAGCCGAGAATTTACTGTGTAAAGCCACCATTGAAGTAGTGTTTTAGAATAGAGCCGTAGAGTCAATGGGGAAACTTTTAAGGGCTGAACCAGAAGGTTCAAAATTCCTGGAAGCATATCCTCAAGTTGAGGAGGCATTGCAGAAAGCCAACTGGCTACAGTGCATCAAGAAATTTAAAGGCTACCACAAGGAGGTTACAAAAGCCTTTGCAAGGTCATTCAGAGATAAAGACAGTCAAGTGGAGGTGGAGGTTATTAAACCCCGCAGCTCTGTTTCAAACTCCACAGTTCCATTTTTCAGCCGAAGTTTGAGATGGAGAAATTGCTTAGTTTGTTCGCACACAGCCACTCCATTTCACAGTATTTTTTACACTCTGCAATCCCGCAGCCATTTAGTGATCCCGCAGCTGTTTTGTTAAACTCTAGGTTGTAGGTGTCATCAGGCAAAACAGGTCACATGGGTAGCTAGGGAAATGTCAGTACATGGATGGTGTCCTATTCATTCGGTCAAATTTGATGAAAAAGACCCCGGTCAAAGGGAAGTCAAATTGGGTGTTATCATAAAGTCGCCACACTGAGTCGCCACATTAAGTCGCTGCATGTCAAGAAAAAATAATAATTTTGAATCGATGAAATGAATAAGTTATTTTCTCACTTTTCTGAAGGTATTGATTAATTTTGGACTGATAATGAAAATTGAATGGCTAACTTTTTATTCAAGATTTTTAGCTACAGAGCTGTTCCTCAATTCCGCAGCCAGAAAAACCTCATTGTTCAAATCAGCCTATCTTTCTCATACAGAATCAGATTTTGATGATTTAAGTACCATTGGAAAGATCTCAACAAGATCTATACAATGAGAAATATATCATTAGAGTTTGAAATGACAAATAATGAAATAAATTGCTGAAAAGAAGCAACATCAAATTGAGGCACTAATTCCAAAGCAGGTATAAATTCCTTTGATTTTTCCTTTGAGAACTTGTTTCATTAATACAAATTCTTAGTTTTGTGTGTAAATATCATAACTAGAGAGATTGATCACCTCTCTCCTTTGATAATCTTACATTCCATTGCAGAAGAAGTATTAGTTTTTTTGCAGGTTCCAGGAGGAAGGACAAATGACTACAAGGGAATGATGTCTCTCTAAGAGACCAATTTGTTTCATAAGAGGATGATCAGCAACAAAGAGGAAATATGTTGATGCAAAATCAGATCCAAATACTTGAAAAACTTTCAGATACTATTGTCTCCATCACATCCATACTCCATAATAAACCATTCACCTCATTCCACTCCATATTTTCCATTTTCATTCACATACACTTTCCATCTCTTTTTGTCCATTCATAACCCACCAATAAAAGCAAAAGGCTCATTCACATGCTTATTGCCCATTGTCATTTCTGTTCTCCATTGCCATTTTCCATTTTCACTTTCCATTCCTTGTCATTTTCATTCCGCAAATAAGCCCTGCTTCAATGCAAATTATTGAGTCCATAGTCCTTTGAGTCTAAGTTCTTTGTAAAAACACCTTAAGACTTGCATGCCTTAATGGCAAGTCCTCATGCTGACAAACAAGGGAATACATTAATGTCCCTTGTTCGTTAGATATTCTAGGTGACTCGACATCAGCAAATTCATTTGTATCTAGCAAGATGTGTTTGGGCATCTTGACTCTCATTGTCATCAATGGTGAGAGATCTCGTGTTGACTAGCGGCATCCATTAATGGCCACTAAGCCAACAATTTCCTACTATGTTCGACATCAGAACATCTTTTCACATAGTAGGAATTGTGCCAATGAGTTTTGAAGACATGAAGACTATTATTTTCAGCATTTTGGAGCAGATTCAGCAAGTTTTAGTAGAAGCAATAAAAAGCCATCTTATCTCTCTATCCATGACTCCTCTTGTTCAGCCACTTGAAGAAGAATATGATCAGAAGTTTTCAGCCACCACACACATACAACTCATCCATTCCAAAGGGTAAGTAAAGGTACGGCATTTTCTAACTTTTAACCATAGAATTCCATAAAAAGCTAGAATGATACTTGTTGGAAAAACATTTCTCTTCCTCATTGCATAAAATTGCCAATACCATCAGTTGGGGGGGGAAATACATTCATATTCATATCTTTCCATGTCCATAACATATTCAAGAGCTCACATACTTCCAACATATATTAATTATTACATTGCTATTATGAGCATACAATGGCTTTTGAAAAAGTGCTTAAAGGATAAATTGGATACAAACAAAATCATGGTTGTCACACAAGAACCAACCATCATGCAATCCAATAAAGATATACTTTGCAACAATAATCAAAATATCATTATGCAAAGTTCAAAGATCAAAATAGAAGGCAAAAAAAATAAAAAAATGGTTGTAACACAAGAACCAACCATGTTGCAATTCAAGTAAAACACTTTGCAGAAATATGAAGTTATCAAATGATATCATGCAAAGTTAAGCCAAAGCTCAAGGATCAAAAGAGTCAATGTAATATATGTTGCATGAGGACATGTAATAGCTTCAGTTGGGGGGTATGTTGAGTCTTGAAAATGTCATTCATTTCCATTACACTTTCACTATTATGTCCATTATATCACCTCCATTTCACCTCCATTTCACTACTATGTCACCACATTCATCCCACTTTCATTGTCATTGGGCTACCTTTATGTTTTTCCAATATTTATTATTTCTAAGCCTTTTAAGTGAATTTGCGGTTAAACATTAGAAAATAATGTGCATATGCTTATACCTAACAAATGGGTTGAGTTTGTTGACATGTGTAGGTTGAAAGGAGACTTCTAGAAGACCCTTATGTGGCACTCTAAGGCCAAATTCGAATTTGGTTGGAAAGAATCATGGGATCATGAGGATATGTGTCACATCTCCTAATTGTATTGTAACTCTAAAAGACATGTGTCTTATCAGTTCCTATTTTGATTAGGACTCTAGAGGTAGAGGGAGAGATTCATGGATTATCATTAATGAGAAGGCTCTCATCTTTTTGTATAAATAGGAGGGCTCTCTCCTTCATTAGTTAGTCTCTTTTTAGTCTCTCTTTAGTCTTTCCTTTAGTCTTTTCTTAGTCCTTTTAGTTTGTTAGTCCCATGGCTTTTGAAAGCTTTGGAGAGCTTTGTTGTATTTTGCACTTTTGAAGAAATTGAATAAAGCTTTGATGTTCTCAACATGGAAGGAGATGTGAAGTAGATGTCATGGAGCATATTAGGATGTAAGTAGATTAGATTTCATTTTGTAAATATTGCTTTGTAGAATGTAAGGTAGATTAGATTTTCATTCATGCAATTTTAAGTATGCTTTGATTTCATAGGTAGAAGGGGGCCCCTGCCTTGTACAGTTTGAATTATTGCATTTTATTTTCTCCCGGGATTGTGTGTGTTGTATTTGCTTTAATATCTAATGGTAGTTGCAGTTGTCTTATTCATAGTGCTGCCCTTTTTACTTTGTTTTTATAGCTGATTTTTAATCTTATTTCTCAAAGAGCTGCTAACACATGAATGATCTTCTATCACAAATTGTTATCTTTTAAGATCAGAATACCACTAACTTGCAGCTGGCTTTGAGTGCTTTTTAGACTATTCTTTCACTACTTTCTAATCATACTTTGCATAGTACATATGGCTGAAGTAGAGAGTTAGAAAGAGAAAAACGTTATCACTAGTCTTTAAAGTAGATTTTCTCATTTTTAATCACTTTTCTAATTCAACTTAAGCTACTTTCTTTCCGTGCTTTACACAGTACATGTGTTTGAAGCAGCGAGTTAGAGAGAGATAATCTTTATCTTTGGTTTTAAAAGTGATTTTCTTATTTTCTTTTATTTGCAGCAATATGAATAGAGACTAATGCCATTAGAATGTGGTCATTTACTTTCAAGTCATTTCAAGTTCTTTGCTGTCATTTTCATTTCAAGTTATTTCTTTCAAGCTCTTTCTTTGCAAGTTTAAAGTTTGATTACTTTCTAGACTTATTTCTAACTACTTCTTAATCGTGTTTAACATAGTACTATATGTTGAAGCAGGGAGTTAGGAAGAGTTGAACATTATAACTGGTCTTTAAAGTGGTTTTTCTTACTTGTCACCTTAGAGCTTGATTACTTTTTGGACTTATTTCTGACTACTTCTTAATCATGCTTAACATAGTACTATATGTTGAAAGCAGAGAATTAGGAAGAGTTGAACATAAACTATAAAACAACGAAGTAAGAAAGAGGTTAACTAAGCACATATAGTGCACCACACTTCATCAGTTTACGATACCCGGATTGATAATTTATGTAGAGCAATTTAAGACATTAAATTGACTAAACAGCAGGGTAAATTTCATTGTAAGAATTAAAAGTTGGTGTTGTAGGATTTGAAGAAATGGTTGAAATGTATAAAGATGATGCAGATTTCAAAGATGTTTACATAGTGGTACAAAATCCAATAGTTCATAACCGAAGTCAGTGTTAGATTATCTTATCCAAGGAGGTTTATTGTTTAAAGGCGACAAGTTGTGCATTCCCAAATGTTCTATGAGGGAAAACATAATAAAGGAGAAACATAGCGGAGGATTATCTGGTCACTTTGGACAAGACAAAACCTTTGCTCAAGTAAATGCTTTTTAGTATTGACCAAAGATGCAGACTAATGTTAAGAGATTTGTTGAGAAGTGTCGGATATGTCAACATGCTAAAGGGAGAAGCCAGAATACAGGCTTGTACCAGCCATTGCCAATACCAGACCGACCATGGGATGTAGTTAGCAAGGATTTTGTTTTGGCGTTACCTAAAACTCAAAGGGGGAATGATTCCATTTATGTTGTGGTAGATAGATTTTCCAAGATGGCACATTTCATTGCATGTAAAAAGACTAGTGATGCAACACATATTGCTAATCTATTTTTTTTCAGAGACTGTAAGATTACATGGATTGCCTGTAAGTATTGTGTCTGATAGAGATACAAAGTTTGTAGGGCATTTCTAGAGAACTCTTTGGAAGAAACTAAGAGCTAACCTTAGTTTCAATTCAGTATACCATCCTCAAACAGATGGACATACCGAAGTAGTAAACAGAAGCTTTGGGAACATATTGAGAAGTTTAGTTATCAAAATCCTAAGCAGTGGGATTTAGCACTACCTTAGGCTGAGTTTGCTTACAATGACACTCCAAACCGAAGTACTAAAATGAGTCCATTTCGGATTGTTTTTGGGATGAATCCAAGAGGTGTGCATGAGATCAGAAATTTGGGTAAACAAGAGACAAGAAGTGAAAAATATGAAGAGTTTGCAGAGAAAATGCAGAGACTACAAGAATATGTCAAAGGCAGATTGCAGGAAAGCAGCGGCAAATACAAACAGAGAGTAGATATTAAAAGAAGAGAGAAAGAATTCAAAGTGGGAGATTTAGTGCTGGTGTATTTGAGAAAAGAAAGATTTCTTTCTAAGACTTACAATAAACTAAAAATGAAAAAGATAGGACCATGTAGAATTGTAAGAAAGTTTTCAACTAATGCTTATGAAACTGAATTGCCATCAGGGATTGAAATATCACCTATATTCAATGTTGCAGATTTGTATCTTATTGATGCCTCGAAAATTGCTGCATCAACATCGGGGAAAACCACCCAGTCCGGACCTTAAAAGCAGCTCCTTTTCCATTTGGTGTGGTGGCTCCGACTGGATATAATAGGACCAGTTTCCCAATGATTTATAAATTGGATGGATGAGGGATTGATTTTCTAATATCTAATGGGAATGATATATGATTTATTTTAAAATGAAACAATATAAATAACTAATCTATCACGGGAAGTTTTTCTCTTAGTGCAATTTTTGATGATTATTATTGACAAGTAGGCATATAGATGACTCTACTTATAAACAAAAATATTTATTCATATGATAATTACTTTGTTCAAGTAGTTGAACAAAGTAATAATTAAAACGTTATCACACTAATATTTATATATTACTGATACACGTACATATGAAAAATAACAACTCTTAAACATTCAATAGTGATAAGTGAAAGAATTGTTGTAAGAGCATATACATATATCAATAATAGCAAAATTAAATAAATGTTGGTTCACATAAAAGTATGAAGCAAAAACATAGATAGTAGTACCATATGTATTTGAGTCTCCTCCAATATGAATTGTATTCAGATCCTGCCTTTCAACTTGGAAATACTTTCACAAGAAGCAATAGTGCATATCACATAAAAGTATTATTTATCAAAACTCAGAATTCAGGTCTAGTTTTTATAAAAATAAATATATCGAAAGCACAATAGTGCAACTTCCAATCCAATTCTTAATACAAAAATTTGAGGACCCTTTATAAAAACACGAAAGGGTCTATAAATACTATCTAAACTAACAAACTATAAAATAAAAATGCTATGTGCTGGTATAACCAAATCACAAATATGTGAAAATCTTCTCGAAATAGGCATGTTGTAGTCGGTTAGAATGGTTCACTGTATTGGCTGCGTATCTTGTGACTGAACTGACAAATTGCAAGCATCAGTTGAAGTTCTGGTGGATGACTCATGCGTGAGTGTAACTGAGCAGTGTATGTGGCATCCGTAAGTTCAGGAATCATATGGTCGATTGCATCAGTGAGGCATTTCATCGCTGTCCACTGACTATGTGGTTTAACAAGGAAAAACCAAAAGGTTTCCCATGTTAAAGTTTGAATACTTGCAATCAATCTTTCCCTCTGCTCCAGCTCCTGTTTCCATGTTTGTTCTAATGCTTTCACTGATGGAAGTTTCCTTGGAGAACACTCTGTAATTAAATTTGATAAATAAAGAGTATCATTAATCAATTCAACCAGATTATTTGTTACCGATCTGCATCTTGATGTCACTCTTTCTGCCTTCATTAGTTGAGATTGCCATTCAGTGAATAGGATTTCTTTATGTGATTCCAGAATTTGTGGTAGATTAACAACTTTTCCTTCTTTGGTTTCTTGCTAAGAGAGAAAATTTGTTAATATTTCATCTGCTTGCTCCAATTTTAGTCTCGCATCAACTGATTTATCAATCATGGATGAGGAAATTTCACACAGAGGAAGAACGAGTGAGATATTATGACACAACAGGCTCAACTGTTTAAACAATGACTTGGTAATTTGTACAGCCTCCGATCTGAATTCTCCCACTTGGGGATATTCTTTGAATCTTTCTATCTGGAGTGATAGTTGAGTGATCTCTTCTTCTTTTGATTTACTCAACTGTTCATTTAATAATTTAAACTTGCTCAATCCTTGGGATAATTCTTGTTGTTTCTGAATTACATGTTGATCAATCCTTTGTTTTTCTTTGAGCAATTGCTCATTCAATTGGTCATTTAACTGCCTCTGGACTGCTAACTGTTGTTCCAACTGCTCTATCTTTTGTTGTTTCTCTTGTGCCTGTGTTTCCAGCAAAATGATTGCTTGGTCTTTTTCTTTGAGCAAGTTACTAACCTCCGATGCTTTGTCCATTGTGGCCACTGTGTATGCTCTTGCATACTGAGAAAGTTTAGTGAGATCTTTAGAAGGATTAATTTCTTCTCTCCATACCACATTTGTTATCTCCATTTGTGAAGTTAAAAGAGGAGATTGATCAACTTTCCTTTTTTTCCTTTGTCTTTTGATTACAGCCCTATGCTTAGGGCTGTAGAAGACATCCAGTGGTGGTATTTCTTCTACATGCAAAACAATTTCATTGGAGGGATTTTCGGGGATTATTTCTACATCCTTGTGAGTTATGGGTGGGCCGCTAGTTCCTTCAATCAGAATTGTATTGATTACTGATTTCTAACCAGTTGTCACCTCAGGTGTGCTGAATCCTTGAAGGCTCTCAGTATTACTAATAATAGAATCAAATTGTTGCCATTCCTTGATCAGTTTTGGATCAACATAGATGCTTGAATCAATGAGTTCACTACTTTTTCCTTCTCCTTCCTCCTACTCTGGCAATTTTTCTTTTTTCAAGAATCTTCTCCACTACAGGAGTCTTGTTGGCAGCTTTCTGTTCACTTTGACTCTGTGGCTGATCTGTCGGGGTTGTAGCTAATAGGTCCAAAGGCAGAGTTTGCAACCTCTGAGCTCTGAGCCTACTGAATGTTTCTAACCCCTCTTCTCCATACCTGATCCTACCCAATCCTTTAACCTAAAAAAATATTCCAGCTAAAGCAAATAAATCATCAAAGTCATCTGCTTCATGATCAAATTTGGCAAGTTTAGCTTGAGTGGTAACATTATAGGCAATCTTCCTTGGGTCATATTTCCTATTCGGAATGGTGGCAAGATTCAGCATCTGAATCTTTTCTGCCTCTTTCTCTGCATGCTTGTAATAATGTAAGGTAAAAATTCCACATCGTAGGGGGAATATAGGCCACATATGTTTCTTGGAATCCTTAATGGTTCTTGATGTTCCTTAAACTGTTATCTGATATGCTAATTCTCAGGCTAACAATTTATCAGGAACATATAGAGGAAGAACATGGGGTTTAGTGAGACTGCCAAAAAGCCTCACATAGGTAAATTTCTCCTCTCTGAACTAGCTACCTATTGTTATCAGGTCAATTGCTGCTTCCTGAGATATCCTGGGGGCAGGCTTATTGAAAATAGAATAATATACAGGTGAAACAAAACCATTGCAAATTCTGTACAGGTGATTTTTATAGTGTGCCTTCCACAACTGCTTGTGATAGATATGAATAGGGTTAGGATCTTGGGAAGTCCACTTCCATCCGAGTATCGGGAATTCAGAATTAAAACAAATAATATCCAGAATATATGCACTGTAGTAGAAAGGAGGAATGATCCGGGAAGTTGTATATGCTTTCTTTCTATATTCTAATATTTCAGTGGCTAGTCTATCAGACAAAATATTTGTCCAATCCATAACATAACCATTAATTGCAGCTTCCATTAACGGGACCATATCTATAGAAAATTTAGTAGAATCATGTTGTCCTCACAGTCTACACATCATAGCTCCAGCATAGCAATAAGGAGAAGCTAATGAGTTGACAGAATACTTACCCGATGAATCGTGCTTATGTTTTTTCCAGGAAATGTCTCCAGTGCTTGATCGGGTCCAATTCCAAGTCGTTTTCCTTTGCAAATGCTTCCAGAAATGCCTTGTTATAGCGCTCCTCAGGCGGAGGTAGATGGTACATTTTCCTGAGATCTTTAGGTTTGAATGACT
Organism: Pinus tabuliformis; assembly: GCA_031772625.1. Lineage (NCBI taxonomy): Eukaryota > Viridiplantae > Streptophyta > Pinopsida > Pinales > Pinaceae > Pinus > Pinus tabuliformis. The sequence continues at coordinate 1,589,769,053 of CM062819.1, read as the reverse complement.
CAAATATCCTTCCATCAACCGTGGAAAATGTTCTATCTGAAGTTGGGATTTTCTCGACAACCCATCTAACCACATCAGTGTATGGCAAAATTTTAGCTCGCGCTGCTATCCTATGAAGGTATGAAAAGACTAATTCTTTGAGAGTTCCCTTTGAATTGTTGGTTGAATCGGCTGTGGCTTCCTCTTCTAATTCTTCAGGCTCCTCTGCTTCTTTAAAATTATAAATGCTTTCCCAACGAGCATTTCCCAGACCGAGACATGTTGTATCTGATATTAAGCCCTTCTTGCTCGGTCTTGGTTCTTTGGCTACAGGAGTTGCTTTGGCCTTCTTAGATTTCTTCCCCATCTTCTCCGAATTCATGAGTTCTGAGAAACTCTACACAGACAATTTCAAACCATAATAGAGGGATATGCCACTGAAAGCTAATATGAAAATGAACAGAATTAAGGCAGTTAACACATGATAAATCGGATGTACCACGAATGAAATCTTTTGAAGGATGTACTGTTAACTGTAAAATTTAATAGCCATTCAAGCCACCAATCATGATGAATTAATATCATAAATACTCGTCTCATCGATGATTATCTCAAGCGTGTCTTCAGATTTCCTTGATCGCCGATTGGTGATAAATCGCAATCGAGAGTTTTAAAGGAAGAGGCTTTATCACTTGCAACGAATATCTCCGATTGCCGAAAAGTGATAATATAATAAAGTGGAATATTATGCATGCAAATCGTTTTAGTGTATGTTTTCTTCTTGAAATGCACGCCCTATTAATTGATCGCAATCGGGGGTTTGGTTTGCGCTTTTATCCCTTTGTCATGTGATATCTCCGATTGTCGATTGCGATTACCTTTATCGGATCGAAGGATTTGTTGAGGCCCTATTTGTGTGTGTCCCTTTGTCATTGCGATATGCGATATCCGATCGCTTTATCGCAATGTGGAATTATTTACAATATTTTTTAAAGGAACACTTTGTTCTTTTTCGAAAGGCTTTATAAAATAAATTATTTACATCGGGCCTTTTGATAAAGATTTTTCTTGTAAAGAGGTCAATACCAGTTTTATTCACAAATCTAACTAAGTTTATTTAAAAGGGACCCATTTCTTATTAAAAATTTTATGTATTTTTTTTTTAGAAATGGGGGGTTGTTGTACAGCACAACATATCCATACAAAGAGACAGAGACAGAGCTACAGGAGGAAACTACAGAAGATGAAGTTCAAAACTTGAATTGGGAAGAACAAATGCCAAAGACAGTTAAGAGAGAGGTGGAAGTTGTTTTGGAGAAAACGGTATCCAAAAGAACCAGAGGATAGGTTTATTATCAATATCTAGTCAAATGGAAAGGACAGCCAATGGAGGATGCTAGTTGGTTTACAACAGAAAAGTTGCAGAAGTATGGAGTAAACCCTGAAAGTTTAAGGGATGATTCTTTTCTTCCTCAGGAGTCTGGTGAAGGAGCATCTAGACTTAGCCAACAATGTGATGGTTTGTTCACATGTTGTGGCTAAATGAGTCAATTTTACTGACCTGAGTGGTCAAAAGTAAGTTTTAGTCGAGAGGTTTGGATCTCTCGGAAGTGATCTATAATTCATTATTGTAATAGTTAGGAAATTGTCTTATTTTAGATTAAGGGATAAGTTGTTAGCATGGATGTGTAATGGAGCTTGAAAATAGAGATTTGACTGTTAGATTGATTAAAATAGAGATCGAGTTGTTCGTATAGTTAGAATAGGATTAGACTCATAAAGAGAAGAAAATGTAATGAAGAAGGATTAGTTGAGATGATTGAGGATTGAGAGAGAGGCAAGAGTTGAGTGATAGATAGGTTTTGAAGTTGGAACAGAGGTCTGTAAAATTGTTTTAATTGAGCGAGAGGGCAAAGACTTTGTAGTTATCATTATATTGAAGAAATTGATTCAGTGTGTGATTGTGTGTTAATCCTAGTGAAAACTCTCGTTCACCTTTGTGTGTTTGCATTCTGAAACTAGATTGGTCATTTTCCTTGTTTTCGCACTTTAATTGTTAATCTCAATGTTATGTGTTAATCACGGTCATTAGTATTAATAGCGGGGGTAGGAGAGCATGGAAAAAATTAATCGTGGTTGAAGGCCCGTACTCCATCCTAACCATCGATCTAAGTTTCAACTACTTACGTCATAGTCAACGATGGGTTAGGCCTCGTTTTAACCTGTGCGTTAGTTGGAGAACTGCTAGCCGTAGGATTTCATGGATTCTGTTATCCAATGGATATTGGGTTTTAAAGTGACCAGAGTTTAAGTCTAAACCCAAACCCGATTTTTTATAGATCAAGGTTTATAAACCATATCGGCTCTGTAAGGCGGGTAAGCATCGCGCAAGTTCCCTGTGTGATATCTTTGTCAACCATTCGATTATATCGCATCACATCATTCATGAGTGAATAAAACTTGGCTGGGAGAAATTGAGATTTGCGATGTCATTATCGACCGTTAGATTTGGAGAGAAGAGATCAAAGGCGTAGAGTGAAGTGTTGTTCAAAATGGAAAGTCAACATAGGATGGTTGATGTTCAATTGTTGTTCAGTTGCTGTTCAGTTGCTGTTCAATTTTTGTTTAGTTGTTGTTCAATTGTTGTTTAGTTTCTGTTCAATTGATGTTCAGTGGCTATTCAATTGACCTCATGTGCCAGTCATGTTTTAGTTTAGCAGTCATAATTAAGGGGGAGTGTTAAAATAAGATAATTACTCTTGCATGAGGAGTTGGCTAAACATAGAGAGTCAGTTAATTGAGTGATTGAGTGGTTGAGTGTTTGAGTGTTGAGTCAAGTCGAGTTAAGTGATAGATGACTTTGAGTGTGTGATTGCATGTCAAGATATTTTAGGCAATTAGTTAGTTGGAAAATGTTTAAAGACCCTTCATCAGGTTCATTGTAATCATCATGTTTTGTGTGATCAATAGAAGAGCAACGACTCGTGTTTTGTGTGAGTTCATGCTATGTCTCCTCCACCTTTCCAACATGTTTTCCATTGCAGAGGTCTCTTGTGCCTTCCAACCGGTGTTTTTCGTTTCCTACTCTCTTGCAAACTTTGGTTTGTTATTCTCTTTTCTTTGGCCGAAAAGAGGCGATTCATATCTTGCTTTCTGCAACAAGGTAATGGTTTGGCTCTTCTTGTCAAGCTGGAAATTAAGGTGATGCGGATGTTTTCTATATTTAAGCTTTCTTTTCCTATTTATTTCTAGCTTGTCCAACGCAGCAACCCCGCTTGTATCGATTGTAGGTATGGTCTCAAAAATTTCCTCAATCACTCAAGACAACGGCCGAATCATTGTTATGTGTATTATTTTCTCATAAGAGTGTTCTCAGCACATAAATAGTTTTTGATTCTTCGTTACTGTGATTGGGTTCTATTTTCGTGCAAAGTTGATGATAGGGATTTGGCTTCAGTTCCTGGGACTTACCCAGTTCCATTTTAATTCACTGGTTCCCATCATAGCGTGGTCAACTAGCTCAACAACTTCAAGGTGCTTTAAAATTATCTCCAATTAGAGTTTACATATATTCTACAAGGTAGTTCTGCTCATAAAGGAAAAATATGATTATGTAATAAGTTATTTTCTTGAGGAAGGTATCTAGATGATTGTTTGTCTTTTCTTTTCTGAGTCATTACCGACAGAATCCCTGCTACAGATACTGTAGAATTCTAGGTATCATTATATTTTCTTCTTTGTAGTAGTTCGAGTATTATAAGTAAAAAACTTGGTTGCTTTTGATAGTATGCTAGCTTTAGCCATGAATTCCATAGTGTTTTCATTTTGGAACTAGATTTAAGTTTATTTTCATTAATGTTGTTCATAATACGAACTCATATTTCCAACTAATTAATCCATTTGTATTTACGAGAGAACTCTACGTCCTGTACGATTTTACTACTATGAAAGGGTGAGAAAGCTTAATAATAACAATGTTTATATATTATACAATATTTACCTTAAGACTTCTCAACAAGGTTCTCAGAATTTTTCTTGCTAAGTATTCTTCTCATTTTTGTTTTCAATAGAGGTGTTAAAATTAAAGGTTCTGGTTTGCTTACTCTGAGTCATTTTGTAGATGATCCTCATTAATACTTCATTCTTTCCTTCGACAAGCATTTCCAAAACCATTTCTCGGGCTATATATAATGACCGATAGTGAGGAACAAATTTGGGTTGATTTCGTTCCTCTCAGAGCTTACCGGTTGAGTTGTAATCCATTTAGCCAACTGTTAATGGAATCAAGAAAATGTTTAGGAGCTACCCTGTAGCACGGTAATGTTTATGAATTACCCTGTAGTAGAGTCATGTTTATGAATTACAAGTTTGAGTGCACATTTGATTTTATTTACGATGCACAACAATTTATCTGTCCTAGTGTTCTCTTTAACTTATTTATAATTCTCATTCAGATTTTCTATAGTTCATGTCTAATAAGTACGTAGTTAGAGTGAGCATGTCCTCACATAACATTACAATCTCACCCAGAGGGAGATAAGAACCAACACTTTAAATTAATCATTTTCTGTCAAGCAAATGGTCCTACATAAAATGTTCAGAAATTTCTTGCAAGACTTTACATAAGAACTATAAACAAAACACTAGGTAATTTATCTGCTTCTCAGATGTAAATTCCTCAAAATACTATCCTCCCAACCACAAGTTAGGAAATAACGTCCAGACTCTACCCGAGCTCCTTTCTCCAAACACTTCTTTAGTTTATGATCTAGAGATAACCCTTATGAACCTCAAGATTGTCCAGTTCAGTTCGGGGTTAATATTCTCAACTCACTCAACTTAAGGGGTTAGACTAGACTTATATCCATCTCAAGAACTCCCTTAGGCCCAACAGTACTCTACGCCCTGTAGAGATCACTACTGCTCCAGAGAAAAAGAATATTGATCCCAGAAAAAACAGTGGAAAAACCACCCCCTCCTCTTTTTTTCCCAGGAAAAAGGAAGGGAATCCATAACTATTTCTTCCAACCGTATCTAATTGTATGGAGGTTCTTGGAATTAATTTCATGGTTCCCATATGATTAGTTCATTCACCCAATTTTTATTCTTTAACTACTTACATATAAGTCATGTATTTTTCCCAGACCTTTATTGAGTCTTATGTCCAAGTAAAAACATAATTCATAGTTCAATATTTAAAAGTAATTAAAACAAGAAATTACTGTGGTAATTGATGCATTTAGGGGTGTCACATCTGCCCCTATCGAA
>CM062819.1:1589755155-1589763706 GCA_031772625.1 Pinus tabuliformis | reverse complement strand
AGTTCACATGGGCGCCCTCAAACGACCCGCCCGAACGACCCACCCGAACGACCCACCTGAACACCCACCCGAACAAGTTCACACGGGCGCCCTCAAACGACCCGCCCGAACGATTTTGCATGGGCGCCCGAACGACCGAAACGAACCGCCAAGGGGAGCCGGGCAAACGAGCTGCACGAACGTGCACAAAGCCAACCTCGAGTCACACTTAGCATTTTTGATATGGGCTCGTTCACCATCCGGCGGGCCCTCTCGCCGAACGAGTTCACACGGGTGCCCTCAAACGACCCGCCCGAACGATTTTGCATGGGCACCCGAACGACCGAAACGAACTGACAAGGGAGAGTCCGGGAAAACGAGCTGGCACAACGTGCACAAAGCAACCTCAGGTCACAACTTAGCATTTTTGATATGGCCCTCGCCCGAACAACCCTCCCAAACGAGTTCACATGGGCAGCCTCAAACGACCTGCCCGAACGAGTTCACACGAACGGTCGCCCTCAAACTACCCGCCCGAACGGTTTTGCATGGGCGCCCGAACGATCGAAACGAACCGGCAAGGGAGAGCCGGGAAAACGAGCTGCACGAACGTGCACAAATCCAACCTCGGGTCACAACTTAGCATTTTTGATACGGCCCTCGCCCGAACGAGTTCACACGGGCGTCGTCGAACGACCCGCCCGAACGCGTTCGCATGGGCGCCCTCAAACGACCCGCCCGAACGAGTTCACACGGGCGCCCTCAAACGACCCGCCCAAATGATTTTGCATGGGCGCTCAAACGACCGAAACGGACCGACAAGGGAGATCCGGGCAAACGACCCGCTCGAACGAGTGTTTACACGGCAAACGAGCCGCTCGAACGAGTTTACATGGGCTCCGACACACGACCAAAATGAAGTCACAAGGGAGATTCGGGCAAACGGGCGGCACGATCGTGCACGAGGCCCACCCTGCTTCACAACTTAGCATTTTTTATACGGCCATATGTGCCCTGGGTGCCGTCACACGACACGACATGACACGACCCGACTCGTTTGCACGGAACCCACACACGACACATCCAGACCCGGCCCGAACGAAATTTTGGGGTTTCCATGGCGCACGACCTGAACGAAATTTCGGGGTTTCCGTGGGCGCACGACCCGAACGAAAGCCACGAGGGACCATCAGGCAAACGGGCCACACGAACATGCAGAGACACACGGGCGGTCACGACTTAGAATTTTTGGCACGCCCACGTGTGCCCGGGCCCCACACACGGCACAACACGGCACGACCGGCCTTGTGCGAGCCAACCCGACCCGCCCAAACGTGTTTGCACGGGCACCCACACACGACACGACACAACCCAACCCAAACAAAATTTGGGGTTTCCTTATATGCACAACCCGAACGAAATTTGGGGTTTCCATGGGTGCGTGACCTGAACGAAGGCACAAGGCAGCGTCGGGCAAACGGGATGCACGAACGTGTAGAAGGCACACGGGGGGTCATGACTTAGCATTTTTGGCACTGCCACGTGTGCCCGAGCACCCACGCACGACACGACCCGACCCGCCTGAACAAAGGCACGACGGAGCGTCGGGCAAACAGGTCGCGCGAACGTGCAGGAGGCACACGGGTGGTCACGCCCTAACATTTTTTGCACAGCCACATGTTACCGAGCACCCACGCACGACACAGCATGACCCGACCCCACTCGACTCACTCGAACGTGTTTGCACGGGCACCCACACACGACACGACCCGAACCACCTGAACGGAATTTGGGGTTTCCATGTGTGCACGCACAGAACGAAATTTGGGGTTTCCATGTGTGCACGACCCGAACGAAGGCCCGAGGGAGCGTCGGGAAAACGGGCCGCACGAATGTGTAGAAGGCACACGGGTGGTGACGACTTAGAATTTTTGGCACGGCCACGTGAGCCGGGGCACCCACACACGGCACGGCACGACTCGACCCGCCCTGGGTGAGCCGACCCAAATCGCCCGAACGAAATTTGGGGTTTCCATGGGTGTACGACCCGAACAAAGAAGGCACATGGGCGGTCATGACTTGGCATTTTTGGCACGCCCACGTGTGCCCATGCACCTCCACACATGGCATGGCACGGGATGACCCGGCCTGCCCGAAGGAAATTTGGGGTTTGAACGGGTGCACGACCCGAACGAAGGCACGAGGGTAGGAATATCTTTGACTCTAATACATAAATATACCTGGAGTAACATGCCCTTAATATCTTCAACATTTTCTTTTGACTCTTTATAACACTTTAACATGTGCTAGGCCTATTTCAATGAGCAAGAAACTCAATGACAAATATAATATATATATATATATATATATATATATATATATATATATATTTATTTATTTTATTTATTTATTTTCCTGAATAAATACAAATATCAAAAGTACATTTATGAAGACCGAACCCAGTTACACTTTCTTCACACCCCCTCTCAACTAGGGAGGTATTCGTAAATCATTACAAGGTGTTTGACTATTTTTCAATCTTGAATAATTCACATAAGAGAAACTAGATTGGCAACCCATCTGTTATAGCATCATATTAGCCAACATTGTTCATAGCAAGGCCTTGACTAACGGCTTTATCTCTCATAATACCAGAGAACAATGTTGGCGAGGCCAATGGCACACCTTGGTCATTGTCTCTAAAGGTACATACCCACCCAGGTGTTCCCTGAGTATGACCTTCCAGGACAATTCTTGTCTTGGGTTCCCATCCCTCAAAGAATATCGCTCCTCTTGCCTACTCTTGTCTTGGGTGCCCTACACATCCTCAAAGAGCATCAGATGCCAAATTATTGCCCAATCCTCCCGTTATTTCTTGCCAAGTGAAGACAAGAATGTTGTGTCTATCTCTTCCCCTTGATTGGGGAAGACATGCCCAAGTTTCCTCTGACAAGGAACTTGCAAGCTCCTTTGTATTTGGGAACTTGTTAGAACTCCCTCTTAGCTAGGGACTTGTCCATTCATCAACAACGTCTTCTTTGTGGGTCCTTTAGTCGCTTGATCTCCTTCTTTCCTTTGATGTCATGAAGTCATTGTTTGAACTTCTTCTTGGCAGGGTACCGGCCATCGATCACTTTCCCCCCTAGTTTGTCATGTCATTGCTCCCTTCGTGGAAAGTGGCCTTCTTGATATATATTAGTGCCTTTTTGTCATCTAGCTACTCCTTTGTCACCTTTTCTATCCTTCATAACACTTATCACATGGATGCTTAGTTGTACTCGCTTGTTCCCGTACTTTGATTTAGTGGCCCTTCATGTCTTCATCGTGATATTGCTCTTCATCATGACATATTTGTAGAGTTGAATCGGTTATCTGCACCTTACTATCTCCAAGGCCTTCGTAGGTGTCAAGGGTCCTTTATCTTTTTCTTCCTTTGTCAGAGTTTTCGTGCCTTCTTTCGAGAGATGTTGAGGAATCTTGTCAAATAGTTATTCTTTGTGACCGCGATGTTCTTCATTTGCTTCTTATTGGATTGATTGGTCAACCACCTTATACTCCTTATGAGAGCACTTCTTCATGTTGACCTTTACTCCACTGTAGCACATGCCTCCAAGCATGTCGTTGGCGAAAGAGATCCTTTTATTCTTGATCGTGATTCTAGAACTTTTCCCATGACCCAATCAATATATATGGCAACCTGACTTAAACTTTGATGCATACATACCTCACCTTGATTATGCTTTTATCATCGCGGCTTTATTTGATAGTTCTCCTCGATTGGTGTAGCCTTTCTTGCTTAATCTGCTCTCGCCTCTATATCATCCTCTCTTGAATCCCATAAATGGGACCCCCAATGAGACCTCTACCCCCTTTGAAAGAAGACTTTAAGCAAAGAGGTTGACTTAGTCCTAGGAGGATCTTCCTTCTTTTGCTTCTTGTCATCTTCTTTCACTTCTTGAGTTACATGAGCTTCTTCCCTTTTTCTCTTGTTGTTGTTGTCCTTCTTAAGTTTAGGAAAATCCCTTTTGTAGCGTCCATACTCATGGCATCCAAACCGTTCGACTTTGGACATGTAGTGGCCCCAGCCAATTTGTTACTTTCCTTGCAAGGACACTGAGGTATACTCAGAAGGGGACATATACTTACTTGATAGAGTTTGAGATGTAGTGAACTTGCTTTCTTCTTGAAGAGTTGATGGCTTGCCTTCCTTAGATCTTGATGTTGTTCAAGTTGCTTTCTTCAAATGGACTTGCTTGATGACTTGACTCGTAGTGCCTTTCATTCTTCAAGATGGTGTAGCTTGATGTAGGTCCCTCTTTGATTTGTTCTTCTTGTAGGTGCCTTTATACAAGGCGTTTCTTCTTGCTTTGTAGTCTTCCATGAGGAATGACAGATGGTAGACCTTCTTGTCCTTGAAGTGATTGAGACTTCTTGGCTTGACGCTTCAACCTTGCGGATGTTCTTGAGATTCCCTTTCCTTGATGTGTCACCTTAGCTTCGATATCATGTTGAAGAATCTGGGGCAATGGGGTATAGCGGGATTCTTCTAGACTTGATAACAATTTGTGAAGCTCTTTTGCAATTTATCGTGTTATCTTGATCTTTTTCTCTTCTTATTAATGCATGTGTGTTTACTTTCATCAAACTGGTGCCAAAAACATAAGAACAAGAACACAAGATGTTGGCTCTCTGCCAGGGAAAAACCTCTCTCTCTCTCTCTCTCTCAGAGAGGAAAACCCTTTCGTAAATTTCCCTCATTGAAGCTTCTTATTGGTCATTGCGAAGCCCTAGACCCTTGACAATAATATCCCCCAAGCACAAGTCGAGTCCTTCCTCCTCTCTGCACTTTGTTTCTTCGACGCTTCGTTCCCCGGCACTCTGTCCTTCTTTCAACTTTTGATAGTCCATGGTGGACTAGCTCTAGGAGAGACTCCAACCTTTGATCCTTAGCGAGGTCCTTTACCAATGAAGAAACCTTCATTCTCTTGACCAACCGAGCCTTTTTCTTGATGTGAGGTTGCAGGCTCGATGTACACCAAGTTTACTGCACCTGGGGTGATTTCCATCGCGACGAGACATGGAAACCCCAAATTTCCCACACTTGGGATGCTTTCGAGAAGGCGGGACATGGAATCCCCGGGTACCCCGCAATTTGGCGACCTTTGTCGTGGAGGGACCGCGAGACCCCATGTCACGCTTCTATCCCAGTGGTAGTATTTCAACCACGCATAAGCGGGTGCGGCACCGCCGTACTTTTTCCTTTTACCAATATTTGAGTACACGGTCTGCGCCTACTTCAACACTCGGTCAAGTTTCCAGTAAGTGTTCTTAACAATGCAGCGAAAACAACTTACCATAAATTTATCTTCCTCAATTATTCTTTCAACCTGTCGTGTCATGTGGTCGTGCTGCACTAGCCCGCGGCCTGCATGACACAACTCCACACCTGAAATGCGAACCTGTCCGCCCGAATTTCCCTTCCGCGGCACCCAAACTCTGCCCGTCGGTGCGGTCCATAGTGAGGGCGCATGGCCCCCATGCAGTGTGGCCTGCCTACCCAGATGGTAACCCGCCCTGCTCTACCTATCCACGCTACCAAGCCCGACCCGCCCTCTGTAATTCGCCCGCCGGTGCGGCCCTCTTACCCATGTCCTTCTCTTCCTTCTGTTTTTGCCCAACTCCTTCCTTCGCACTTGTTCTGCGATGTGGAAGTCTAAGTTCGATGTCCCTTCGTTGAACGCCATCCTCCTTACTTATACGCATCCTTTTGCCCAAGGGCGGTGTCTCTCGAGGATAACAAGGGTCGTCTCCATCAACATGCATGCCCAACTGACCTGCCACATAACCTCGACACGCCCCATTCCAATGAACCGCCGCATCCCTTTGTGTGCACCGTCGCACCCATGGGTTGGCTCCAACACCTCGCCGATTACACCCGTCGCCGCACGTCGCACACCTGCCCGCATCCTGACTCATCTGCACATGGTCACCTCTTTCATCTGGGAACGCAACAAGGGTCGCCCGCGCCTTCCGTCGGTGGCTCGCCCATCGTGCTGGTATCAAGGGGCGTGCGCCATCCCCAACACGGCGCAAGCGACATGGGAACCCCGCGTGTCACGCCCCCAGGCCTACAGTACTCTTTCAGCTGTACTTGGCGAGGTGCGGTGCCACCGAACACTTTCTTTTCACCAATACTTATGTTCATGGACTACGCCTAACCATTAGTCTACTCAGTTTGTTTTTCGCAACCAAGTATTATTATGTTTCCTTTATGCCAATGAACACCCATACGCATAGGCAATTATCATCAGCAATTATACATGAAGAACACAATTACACAGTGTAAAGGGAGGGGCAACTCCCTGAATAATGAGTCTGCCCGAATACAATATATTATTTAACTCTACAATGTTTACGGGGCTTACAAGTATACTTGGGAAACACCAAGTTTCATACTTAGCCAATTTTACAAATAGGCAACACCTCCGTGTGCCAACCGAGTTCCTTGCCTGAGCTGGGTAGGTGCGCCCTCACACGAGCTGCCAACCGTACTTGTCGACCGAACCTCGTTTACCACTGCACGACGGGCAGGTGACCTCATCCGAGTCACCCAACGTTTCCTGTTGCACGACGGGTGGGCGACTTACCCGAGTCACCCGAGACACCTCCGCGTTTCTTCTTCCACGACGGGCGGGCGACCTACCCGACACACCCCGTGTCACACCGAACAGCGGGTGCCTTCCTTACCCGCGCCCTCACCCGAGAACCGAACCCTGTGCGTATCGTGTGTGCTTGCCCAAGAGCGGGTGCATATACACCCGCACCTCTTTTGCGACCTGCTCCACTACTTCGCACTTTTTTCTTGATCACCGAATGCTCATGTTCGAATGTCCATCTTCGAATGAATGCCAAATGCTCCAACGCCTTGCCATATTTATACGAGCGGTTGGGCGAGTCGCTGCCCAGGCTGACTCGACCACCGCGTGCCAAAATGCCCTTACACGTCGTAAACTTGCCATCCGATTGCTGGTCGGCAAACAATCCTTCGTTCAAGTTGCCGAACATGTGAGTCGGCCCGTGGGTTATGCCAAACACTCCCACGCTATAAACCAACCATCGCTCCACCTCTAATGTGCATTATACTTATGTCCCTTCCCACATTTCGGTCGTAGAGTTCACAATTCGCACCGACGGGGAGAAACCAAACCGCAGGTCCTTACACTGTGTTTCCCAGATTTGGGTAGCAATTTTTGTTGTGACGCGAAATGGAAACCCAGTGTGTGTCCGCTGACTTGGGTAGCATTTTTCATCGCGCCGCGAAATGGACACCCCGATTTCCCCGGACTTTGGCGGCTCTTTGTGGCCCCACGACATGGAAATCTGAAGTTCCATAGACTCTCAGGCGATTCAGGGTGTGCCGCGACATGGAAACAACAAGTTCCCCAGACTTGGGCAGTGGTTTCGAAACACTCCAAGTTCCCGAGACTTGCGAGCTGGTTTGCATCGTCATGGAAACCCCAAGTTCCCCGCGTTTCCCTTGTGCCGTAAAGGTGCGACATGGAAACCCCAAGCTTTCCAGGCTTGGGCGTGACATGGAAAACCCTGAGTCCCCGCAGGCTTGGGCGCTGCCGGCTTCGGTGGTGGTGCGACATGGAAACCGCAAGTTTCCCCAGGCCTGGGTGTCGGGGCGTGACTTGGAAACCTCCAGTTTTCCCAGGCTTGGGCGCCTCCGGTTTCGGTCGTGGCGCGACTCGGAAACCCCAAGTTTCCCAGGCTTGGGCGCCGCCGGGTTCGGTCGGGGCGCGACATGGAAACCCCAAGTTTCCCCCGGCATGGGCGCCGGGGCGCGACATAGAAACCCCAAGTTTCCCCAGGCTTGGGCACGACTTGTAAACCCCAAAAAATTTTGCGTCGGGCGAAAATCCAAAATTTTGGGCGCCAGGCGAAAACCCCAAATTTTGGGCGAGACATGGGAGCCCCAAATTTTGGGCACCGCATGGAAACCCCAAATTTTGGGCGCCGCCTGCAAACCCCACATTTTGGCGCCGCATGGAAGCCCCAAATTTTTGGTGCCGCATGGAAGCCCCAAATTTTGGGCGTCGACTGGAAACCCCAAATTGTGGGCGCAGCATGGAAACCCCAAATTGTGGGCGCCGCATGGAAACCCCAAATTTTGGCGCCGCATGGAAACCCCAAATTGTGGGCGCCGCATGGAAACCCCAAATTTTAGGCACCGCCTGGAAACCCCACATTTTGGGCGCCAGGTGGAAACCCCACATTTTGGGCGCCGCGTGGAAACCCCAAATTTTGGGCGCCGGGTGGAAACCCCACATCTTGGGCGCCGCATGGAAACCCCAAATTTTGGGCGCCGGGTGGAAACCCCACATCTTGGGCGCCACATGGAAACCCCAAATTTTGGGCGCCGGGTGGAACCCCACATCTTGGGCGCCGCATGGAAACCCAAATTTTGGGCGCCGGGTGGAAACCCACATCTTGGGCGCCGCATGGAAACCCCAAATTTTGGGCGCCGGGTGGAAACCCCACATCTTGGGCATCGCATGGAAACCCCAAA
>CM062819.1:1589750155-1589752655 GCA_031772625.1 Pinus tabuliformis | reverse complement strand
CCTAGGGGAATCCTTGTAAGTTTCTTTTGCTCCACTTAATTATATGCTTAAACTCAGCGAGTGTTCTCACCTGAGCTGAGGTCGCAAAGTTGGAGCTAAATCCGCACTACCCCATGGGAGGACAAGAGAGAGCAAAGCAAGTTCGAGCGATGCCACACAAAGCTTGCATCGGCTAACGCCGACTACCCATCCAAGGGGACAAGATCACTGCTCGCCGACGCACACCACGAAACATCGCTTGAGGTATTTCAGCCGACCGCACGGCACGGGGCACGGACGACCAGCTCCGCTACTCCCTAGCATATTGCAGGGAGCGCGTTTGAATGGGATGCGACGCCCAGACAGACGTGCCCTCGACCGAGGCCTCGGGCGCAAATTGAGTTCAAAAACTCGATGGTTCACGGGATTCTGCAATTCACACTAAGTATCGCATTTCGCTACATTCTTCATCGTAACAAGAGCCGAGATATCCGTTGCCGAGAGTCGTTTCCACGTACTACTGAAAAATCGGCCACAAAACTGAATAGGGGCAACCCCCCCACAACAAATGTAAGGCCAAGGGGCAAAAGGAGGAAAAACACATGAGAGAGAGAAACAAGGGTGTCTAACCCCCTCACGGGGGGAGGCTCGAACAGAGGAAAATCTCCCCCCAGCCCCACGCCCTCGCAAAAAGGGGGGAAATGCGTGGGACAGCGATCGAGAAGGACTAGGGTGGCCACCCTGGGAGCTCGCACTGCTTTTAGCCCTTCCCCGACACCAACCCACAACAATTCCCCCTTTTCTCCATAGAGCTAGGGACTGAAAGGAAGAGAACAAAATAGGGTAGAAAACAAAGCACAAGCCTCCCAAGCCCCGTGCCTTCGGCAAAAGGGGGGAATTGAAGGGGACGACGATCAAGAAGGACGAGGGTGGCCACCCCGAGAGCTCGCACTACGTTCCATCCTTCTGGAACACCAATCCACAAGAATCCCACCTTTTCTCCGTAAAGCTAGGGGCCACGAGGAAGAAGGGAAGAGAACAACAAGAGAGAAAGGGATATATCAACCGTGGCTACTGGCTCACAAGGGGAGGAGGCTTCAAACAGAGAACAAGTTTCCCCAACCCCGTGCCTTCGCAAAAAGGGGGGAACTACAGGGGACGACGATCGCGAAGGAATAGGGTGGCCACCCTGGGAACTCTCACTGCTTTTCGTCCTTCCCGAACACCAATCCACAACAATCCCACCTTTTCTCCGTAAAGCTAGGGACAGAAAGAAGGGAAGAAAACAACATGAAAGAAAGAGAGATATCAAACACGTCCACCGGCTCACAGGGGGAGGCTCAAACAGGGAACAAGCTTCCCCACCCCCGTGCCTTCAAAAAAAGGGGGGGAACTACAAGGGACGGCGATCGAGAAGGACTAGGGTGGCCACCCTCGAAACTCGCACTGCTTTTCGTCCTTCCTGAACACCAATCCACAACAATCCCACCTTTTCTCTGTAAAGCTAAGGGGCCAAAAGCAAGAAGGGAAGAAAACAACAGGAAAGCAAGAGATATCAAACATGGCTACCGGCTCACAAGGGGAGGCTCAAACAGAGAACAAGCTTCCCAAACCTCGCGCCTTCAGAAAAAGGGGGGAACTGTAGGGGACGGTGATCGAGAAGGACTAGGGTGGCCACCCTGGGAACTCGTACTGCTTTTCGTCCTTCCCGAACACCAATCCACAACAATCCCACCTATCCTCCGTAAGGCTAGGGGAAAAAGGAAGAAGGGAAGAAAACAACACCAAAGAAACAAAGATCCCAAGAAAAGAGAGAAGCTCAACAGCACGCCGAGTAAGATGTCCGCTAACCAAAAAGAAATCAAACAAGGCACCCAATCAAAAAAGCGTCCCACCTCTTCACACCCTCCCACATGTATTCATCACAACACCCTTTCCAGCTCTACAACATAGCAAACAACCAAGCAAATAAATCACAACCCAAAAATTTACCAATAGAAAAGATGAGGGCCACGATGAGACCAGTGTCTGGAGCACGTCACTGAGAGGCAAACAACCCCCCAACCCAATGACACAAGGCTTCAAATGACAAATAGACTGCTGCCCATAACACAAACCCACCCCGCTATTGCACCCCTCCGTGTACAAAACACCTGACAACCTTTCCAGCGAGAGAGTCAATAGGGGTCAAAGAATCAAACTCCAAACAGGAGTTGTCATGGGCCGACACTCAACGCTGGAGAAAGCTGCGAGCCACAAATACATCGACAGTGCAAGGCCACTAGAGAAAGGGATGTTCACAAAGCGCACACCATGAAATGAAGAAATGACGCGAGTCCCACAAAAAACCCACAATCCAAAGGGAGGAACAAAGACACAACCCGCTACTTATTTTTCCCTCAGAAGGGGAGTGGCTCACGAGAGGACGAGGAATTCCCTCGACGGTAAAGGCACGAGATAAGATTGCCACCCTCATGCCCGTCGGCGGGGAAAATTGCGATCTTGATGGAGCTCAGACCGA
>CM062819.1:1589722655-1589747655 GCA_031772625.1 Pinus tabuliformis | reverse complement strand
TCAGCTGCTCCACTAGCTACATGCGTTGCATAGCACCCCAGTACACTAGCTAGGTGCGTTGCAACGCATCGAAATGCACTACTAGGGTGCGCTGAACGGGAAATGACAAATGGCAGTGTCATTCCACGAGGTGGACAGATAATGGAAGCTTCTAGAATCTTCCTCAATGACACTTGCCTCACTGAGTTCGACCAAGGATGAGTAAGAGGCTCTCAGCCTCCAAGTGGAAGCAAGAACTGACAGAGAGAAGCCACAAGTCAAATCATAAGCTGACTCATCCTCTTTGCTTACATCTATATATGGATCCCTCATCCCAGAGATCCATAGGCTGGAATTTTGTACTTTGCAGAGAATTGTTGTTGGTTTTGAGATTGAGATTAGTGCATTGGGTGATTTATGCTTTGATGGAGGTGAAGAAGGGATTCCTTTGCTGGGAGGTAGATGCTGGATCGGGACTCACTTGGTTGTATCTCCTCCTGAATCTTCTTGTTATATCAATAAAACTATTTGAGTTTCTCCTACATGCTTGTATATCAATGATGTTTTGTTATATTTGCATGTTTAGCTTAAATCTGATCCTAAGCTATTTATGAATGTAAATCTATGTCTTGGTGTAGTTTTCCTCTTCTGTGATCTTGTAGGAACTTGGTGAAGCTGGGAAAGTAAGGGAGCAGGTAGCTGGAAGCTGTCAAAGAGGAGAGCGATTGGATGAACGGACTAGCGCAAGACACAGGTTAGTCCATCCTATTCCTCTTCGTTTACATTTCATAAAGAAGAATACGAAAGTAGTTTTCCTTGTTTGTTGCTAAGGCACTGTCACACCTTAGAGTGGGATAGGGGTGTTCTGAGTAGATACTTTTCCCAACAACAAAATGGCGACTCCGCTGGGGATCGTGTCTAGTTAGTTTGTTTGTGTTTCTCTTGTTGTTTGTTTCATAAACACAGAAGTAGCAATCGAACTGCATTTGCCATTATCAAATACAAAGTAGCTGCTACTTCAATCCACTCACTGGATTTGTTTATGATTTGAATAGCTGATCCACAAATGATCTGATTTCCCTTTTTGATAGCTCTTAGTCCTCCTTTAAATCATCCCTCTAATTGTACCTTACTGATTGCTTTTACTCGGCCAAAATCCATAGATTAAACTGCAAACCGTGACCCAGAACCCGGATAGAAGTCTCGTTTCTGCCCCAGCGCATGCTCTGTGAAGAGGTTCTGCATTTCAACACAGGTCCTGAGAGGGCTACCTGCACTGTAATCTAGTTTCTCTGTGCAACAGGTGCACTGATCAGCCTTTGCCCTGTGCAGCTGAGGTTCTTTGCTTCATTTTGTTCAGTTTTATCTCTGATTTTTGCAGCATGTTATCAGTGTGTGTACCTTTCTGAAAACCCCTTTTCTTTGCCTTAATTCCACCTCCTTTGTACAAAAAGATTGTAGGTGTTATTTGTGTGTTTGTTACATCATTTACAGTTTTCCATTGAAAAAGTAGAATAGTCATACTGTCGTCCTTAGATTTAGATCTGTCGTAAGTGTCGATTTTGATCTTAGGAGAAAGTTTGTTTGCTGTTGACAGTTGATTATACTTTTTACTTTTGCCTTTGGTTTGAATTTGTCTCTTTCTAGTGTCGAAACGAGTGTTTATTTCAAAATCATAAAGTGTCGTAATCTTCTCTACCTTTTTGATTTCGAAAAGAAGCTTGTTTGTGTTTTTCACTTGAAAGCAAATTCAAATTTGTACATCAACTTTCTTTTTAGGCATCAATATTAAGAAAGTGAAAACAAATACATGCATATGTGCATTTGCATATTGATAGTTTGTATGGTTTGATTTAGGAAAAGTGCATTTATAGTGTGCTCTTTGCTCTTTGAGAAAAGATTGTGTCTTTCTTTTCCCCTTGTAGCTAGGATTTTCATTGCTGAAAAGAGATAAAAGCTTGCTTATCATCTTTAGATTGCATTTAGGAATTACATCTACATCTCGTGGTGATCCAAAAAGGCAAACTTCTAAGAAATATCAACTTAAAATAAATTGAATGAATCTAACAACGCTTTGGAACTTAACGCACAACATAGAGGTCTAGGCTAGAGACGTGTTCCGACGTCGTAAAGCCTGGTAACTGTTGTCCTCACTGATGGTTGGGTGATTCCTCCACTGTGAGATGATAAGTGCTAGTACGGATTGTGCTCCCACGTACCATCGAGTATATATTGGGAGACCCCTATAGGCTTAAAACCTTTTATCCATAGGAAGTCGTGTCGGCCGCCCTACTGATCGCAATGCACCGAACACAACATTCGGGAAGATTGACTGTCGTACCGTAAAACGTATTCTGCAGTTTTGTGATTGGTTTGGCACACCCTCTACCTAGATCTCCAGAGCAGTCCCTTTCGTTCCTTTTCAGACTCCTTAACGGAAAAGGTCCATCTGAGCACTTGTCACTTCAGGCTCATTAAAAATCGAAGGAGACTAGAGTCATCTTTTGTTTTTTCTCGACTCTTTAAAATTGAAAAAACAAGTTGTGTCCAAGCGTCGTAAAATTTATTTTAAACGGAATATTTATACCCTTTTCCTACATTGATCTTGGTTGAGAAAATGGAGTCTACCAACCAAGGAATTCCCCTTGGTGGAAATCCTAGTCCCTTCTCCTCTTGGGGAGATGTTGGTGCACCCCATATGGCCACATTGTTGCTTCCAGGACTGACAATTGGCTTGCCAGTCTGGCTCTTCTCAACCAATGTCGTTCAGAACACCACTATTCCTGAACAATCGAATCAGCAGTTAGACCAGTCCAGAGTTACCCACCAACCTTCTACTTCCTCTAATTCTTCCTCTCCTCCTTCCTCTTCGCTCGATGGGGCAGGCAAAGCCAAAAGTCAAGCTCCTAAGGAGAAGAAGGAAAAGAATAAGAAAGAGAAGAAGAAGAAGGAGCCAAAAGCGAATGGGGGCAAACGAATGTCGTCTAACGAAAATCCACACACTGCACCGACCAGGCCTAAATCGCCATGTGTCATTTGCAAGGGAGACCACTTTCACAGAGATTGTCCTTGCATCCCTCAGATACTAAGGGACTGGTCTCCCCATTTGCACAATCTGGTGTCGTCAACCTCTGATTGCCATGTTGAAATCACACCGTCAACTAGCGAAAGTGAAGCCCCAGGACAAAAATGGAGAGCTAGATCTCCCTGTAAACTGTGCGAAGGCAATCACGCCATCCACCGTTGTCCCTTCTTAGACGAAGCTAAAAGAGTTTTGGATGATCGTCCGATTTCACCGTTACGACTTCCTCCTGGATATAAAAAACTCTTTCCGAGTCCTTCGTTAGTTGAGAATCCAGCTGGCCCACTCAAGTGGTCAGCTGAAGCGCCTGTCATTAAAGATGAACCAGCTGAATCCATACCTGACGAAAGTCAAAAGGTCGAGGCGGCAGTTGACCCGGTCTTGCCTTCAGAGGTTTTATCTTTGAATGACACAGTCACTGAAGAGAACAAGGATGACACCGTCCAAATTCTCTTCATCAACACAGACTCCGACGAACATGGGGGCAACCTACCCATTCCTTTACCGCAGGAAGGAAGTTCGCCAGAGCCGTACCCGGCCGTCTACTCGGTCCCACCTCCAAGCAACCTAGTTGTCTCCTTCGACTGGAATCAACTAGGCAAACCCCGTTTACCAGCAAGCATACCATTCAGAATTATCATCCAAATATATAGAATGGTCATGGCTGGTACCATCATAGATGAGGGGGCTTCTGTGAGTATCCTTTCCTCTACTGCTTGGAAAGCGCTTGGTTTGCCATCGCTTTTTCCTGAGATGAGAAATCTGACAGGCTTTGATAAAGGAACCAGTCGACCTTTAGGGATCCTCCCCAATGTGCCCATAACATTGAAAGGGAAGACAGTTCAAATGAACATAATGGTCATTCAAGGACCCTTGGATTATAACCTACTCCTTGGACGAGACTATATTTATTGCATGGGAGCCATCGTCTCCTCACTCTTTAGAGTAATGTGTTTTCCGCACGAAGGAAGAGTGGTCAAGCTCGTGGACCAGCTTTCATTTCCCGGATCACGCATCGCAAATAGTCATATACCATCCCTAAATGGTCTCTTCACGCAAGAAATGTCTCAACCCACGGTCCGTCCTCCCGATGAGCGCGAGTAATTCAGAGGGATATGACTGGAACCCAGGGGGCATGCATCCTGGTCTGCTTCAGCAGGAAAACTTCGGGTATAGGGTAGGTTTCCACGGGAGAATATGACTAGTCTGTACCCCATCTGTCAGTGGAAGAGGGGTTATTCTAGAATAAGATTCTCTTGTCAAAGTTATGTGTGTGGCGCTTGTTTTCACTCACCTTTGTTTATCTCGGTAGACATCGTCGGGGAAGTGTTTCATTTGTAACGCGAATGAGACAATCTTTGGTAACCTGAAAGAGGTAGGCCTTTCCTGATAGAACAAATGTTTTGTCTGCAAATTGAGGGGTAACCTTGAAATCGTATTTTATACCTGGGGGCATGCAAACCTTTTGGAGTGCAAGCAAGGGGCGGCTATTTATTTTTAAATTTTTAGGTCCTCCCTTTAAACTCGTAGGATTAGTCGTCTCCTAACTTGCATAAAGAAAGGATGTGGGGCAAAAATCTAAATGTTGCCGTTTTATATGAGACATTCTTATCATATGACTGGATTATCGAGCAGTTTTAGCACATAGTTCATGCTCGTTAAAAAATAAACATAAGACCGAGCAAGTGTTTCAATCCGCGTTTAAGCTCGTTAAAAAATGAACTATCCTCTGGTAAATAACCACCGTGAATGTAACATTATCAGCCATTAAAGCCTTGGTCGTGTTTGCACCGTCACCTCCACTTTTCCATTGGCCGATCATTCACCTCCATTTGATTGTTTACCCATTTTGAGGAACAGCTGCGAAGAGTGATTTCACTAGCCATCCTTGTGACACTGCCGTGCTTGGAAAATTCCAACCCTTACCTGGAATCAGCTGCTACCCATTTTATCACTCGTTCCTCAAAAGACGAGTCTTCTTTAAGCTCTTTTCATCTGACTCGTAAAATATGAAAAGATTGCCGAGTTTTGGCCTTCCAGCTCGTTAAAGCGACCGGAAGTGCTATCCCTCCTCTAGATTTTAATCTTTTTGGACCTGAGGGATTATTGCACAAAAAGATCGAGCGCTTGTTTTGTTCGGCTCGTTAAAACTATCGAAAATTCATCCCTTCTGTATTGTTTTATACTTTTTCGGACTTAAGGGATTAGATGACGAAAAAGGAATTCTGGAGTTAACTTTACGTACCTTTTCAGACTCTCTAAAAATGAAAAGGACCGAGTTATCTTTGTCGTTAAACTCGTTAAAAACATTAATAGCGACAAACTTGTCTTTAGACGAGAACGAGTTTCACTATCGCTAGGCTCGTTAAAACATAGCGATGGGTTTTCCCGAAGGGCAAATTATAGAACAAGCATATGTTATCCTCCTCAAGCTTGACAAAAATAAAGAGGTACTGGTCAGCAATGACTGGGGAAAAATTGGGAAGAAACTCAAAGAATCTTTATTGGTAGCAAGTCGCTCTTGAACATGACACTTCCACTCCGTGCCTGAGTCGGGTTGGGTTGTTTCATTCACCGGTCACATCACCATGGTCACGCCATACCATCCACATTTGGGGTAAATGCTACCAATCCATCATATAAGTGTCGCCAACATGTTCAAGAGAAGTCATCCAGAGAAGTCACCCATGTCCCATCCACTACCATACATTATACTTCATTCCTTCATGACCGCCATCCTGAACCATATATCATCAGATCGTTTTCACCTCCATCAAAATCATTTGCTCTGTTCCATGTCATTGATGTGGGATTCATCAAGGCCCTCCTTTGACATATCTCTTCTTGTCGACATCAGCTCATTATCCAAGAAGTTGATCTAGGAACACCCCATTCAGTACTTTGAAGCTTGCATGCCTCAATGGCAAGTTTCTCACTTCCGGCGACAGGTATACATCAATGACCTTCGACCGAAAGATTTTGCGTGGTGTTCGACGCCAAGTCCTTTATTCACACCACGTGAATTGTACTGCAGTACCTTGAGGGTCATCATCCTTATCGGTGATTCCTCTCGCGCTTGTTAACAGTTTACATCATCGACTGGTAATCAAGCGATGTCTTTCCATGTTCGACTTCAAAACATTTCTCACATGGATCAACTTGTACTTCGAGTGAAGATCGGACAAGATTGAAGACCTCGGATCTAGTTTCATCCATCCGGGTTGCGATATATTCAGGAAAAATAAAAACATTGACATGTACAGCATTGCAGCACAGATAATCATCCTACCAAAAGGATGATGACTTCATCAAAATCATCAGTCTACCATCAGACGATTGTCTGTCCTGTGTACATAAAAATGAATTTATAAAGCTGAGCATGGGAATGTCCACCTCAGCTAGATCATGAAAACAGTATGAAAATAATGTATTGTATTGTATCTTATTACAGGTCTCCTCCCAGCATTGAAAGAACTTTGGATCCTCCTAATAAAGCATTTCACCCGATAAATGGCCTCATACTTTAGGGGGCAACTGTTATAGACATTTTTGTGCCTTACAACTCTAAGCATGAAATGTCCATAATCCAAGAGATCCAAAGTCCCTAAAAGTGTTGTTCCTACCCCTAGAGGAACAAGGTCAACCAATTACAGCTTCTCCCAGAAGTTCTCCACCAGAAACTACTCAGAATCAGTCAAATCAGGACCATTTCAGCTACTCCACTAGCTACCTGCGTTGCATAGCACCCCAGTACACTAGCTAGATGCGTTGCAACGCACCTAAATGCACTACTAGGGTGCGCTGAGCGGGAAATGACAAGTGGTAGTGTCATTTCGCGAGGTGGACAGACAATGGAAGCTTCCAGAATCTTCTCAATGACACTTGCCTCACTGAGTTCGACCAAGGATGAGTAAGAGGCTCTCAGCCTCCAAGTGGAAGCAAGAACTGACAGAGAGAAGCCACAAGTCAAATCATAAGCTGACTCATCCTCTCTGCTTACATCTATATATGGATCCCTCATCCCAGAGATCCAGAGGCTGGAATTTTGTACTTTGCAGAAAATTGCTGTTGGTTTTGAGATTAGTGATTTATGCTTTGTTGGAGGTGAAGAAGCTATTCCTTTGCTGGGAGGTAGATGCTAGATCGGGACTCACTTGGTTGTATCTCCTCCTGAATCTTTTTGTTATATTAATAAAACTATTTGAGTTTCTCCTACATGCTTGTATATCAATGATGTTTTGTTATATTTGCATGTTTAGCTTAAATTTGATCCTAAGCTATTTATGAATGTAAATCTATGTCTTGGTGTAGTTTTCCTCTTCTGTGATCTTGCAGGAACTTGGTGAAGCTGGGCAAGTAAGGGAGCAGGTAGCTGGAAGCTGTCAAAGAGGAGAGCGATTGGATCAACGGACTAGCGCAAGACACAGGTTAGTCCATCCTATTCCTCTTCGTTTACATTTAATAAAGAAGAATACGAAAGTAGTTTTCCTTGTTCGTTGCTAAGGCACTGTCACACCTTAGAGTGGGATAGGGGCGTTCTGAGTAGATACTTTTCCCAACAACATTATCCGAGTAGTATGTACCATCAAAAAAACTATAACTGATTTAATGAGCCATCCGTAGCTTCACAGTCTAAATTAGTTCATACTTAGACATGCATGGCTTAATCTTTGAGACAAGCATATGACTACTGGCAGGATCAACCAGGTAGCACCCTCCCACTTCAAAGAGCATTCCGGGCGCTCTCTTACCGAGAGCCAACCTGAACACCATCAAGTCAAAGAGATGTCAAAATATCATGTAAAACTTTTATGCCTTGCACCTCTTGCATCCCAAGAAGGAAGCACACACAACATGCCAAGGACATGGCAAACAAATGGGTAGACCTGCCGAGCCACAATGCACCAAGGCCACTCCCCACCCCCCACCGATGCCACCTAGGAGTCCACCCGGACAGCAGCAATAGTGGACCTCGATCGGATGATTGCCTACGGTAGCCTCGACACAAAGGCAAGGGAAGGAAATCATACAAGACAAATTGAGCCCGCAACCTCCCTTAGAAATTCCCCCCAACCCACCCCTCCCCTCCCCGCCCCACACAGGGGCCACCTAGGAGTCCACCCGGGCAGCAGCAACGATGGACCTCGATCGCATGATCGCCTGCGGCAGCCTCAATACAAAGAGGAAACGGAAGGAAACAAAACAAGACCAACCGAGCCCACAACCTCTCTTAGAAATGCCCCCTCACCCTCCACGCCACGCACCGAGGACACCTAGGAGTCCACCAGCGCCAGCTGATGGTGGACCTCGATCACTTGACAGCCTGCGGCAACCACGATGCGAAGGCAAAGGAAGGAAGCAAATGCAAATCAAGAGGGTCGCTACACAATACAAGGACACATATCCGAATAGGAGGAGGGATCGGGCAGTTTCGCACCCCACGCACCCTACGTACAAGCAACCTAGGAGATTTCCCACAGCTTTACTGACCAGACGATGAATAACTTTCCCCTATGGCCACCTCCACGCAAATGAGGGAGGTCAAAGCGTTCCACCTCGAAATCCTTCTTCCAGATAGCCCCCACCATCGATGACTATAGTAGCAAGCCTCTCCCCATTGGACCACAAGCGCATACACAATTGAAACAGCAAGTGCCCCCAAACCCTCCCTACAAAGATGCCACCTAGGAGTCCACCCGGACAACAGCAACGATGGACCTCGATCGCATGATCACCTGCGGCAGCCTCAATGCAAAGGAAACGGAAGGAAACAAAACAACAAGACCAACCGATCGCACAACCTCTCTTAGAAATGCCCCTCGACCCTCCACGCCACGCACTGAGGCCACCTAGGAGTCCACCCGCGCCAGCTGACGGTGGACCTCGATCACTTGACCGCCTGCGGCAACCACGATGCGAAGGCAAAGGAAGGAAGCAAATGCAAATCAAGAGGGTTGCTACACAATACAAGGGCACATATCTGAACAGGAGGAGGGATCGGGCAGCTCCGCACCCCACACACCCTACATATAGGCAACCTAGGAGATTTCCCACAGCTTTACCGACCGGACGATGAATAATTTTCCCCTACGGCCACCTCCACGCAAAGGAGGGAGGTCGAAGCGTTCCACCTCGAAATCCTTCTTCCATATAGCCCCCACCATCGATGACTATAGTAGCAAGCCTCCTCCACATTGGACCACAAGCGCATACACAATTGAAACAACAAGTGCCCCCCAACCCTCCCCGCAAAGAGGCCACCTATGAGTCCACCTGGACAGCAGCAACGATGGACCTCGATCGCATGATCGCCTACGGAAGCCTCAGTGCAAAGGAAACGAAAGGAAACAAAACAACAAGACCAACCGAGCCCACAACCTCTCTTAAAAATGCCCCCCGACCCTCCACGCCATGCACCGAGGCCACCTAGGAGTCCACCCGCGCCAGCTGACAGTGGACCTCGATCACTTGACCACCTGCGGCAACCACGATGCGAAGGCAAAGGAAGGAAGCAAATGAAAATCAAGAGGGTCACTACACAATACAAGGACACATATCCAAATAGGAGGAGGGATCAGGCAGCTCCCCACCCCACGCACCCTACGTACAGGCAACCTAGGAGATTTCCCACAGCTTTACCGATCGGACGATGAATAATTTTCCCCTACAGCCACCTCCACGCAAAGGAGGGAGGTTGAAGCGTTCCACCTTGAAATCCTTCTTCCAGATAGCCCCCACCATCGAACGCCACGTACCGAGGCCACCTAGGAGTCCACCCGTGCCAGCTGATGGTGGACCTCGATCACTTGACCGCCTGCGGCAACCACGATGCGAAGGCAAAGGAAGGAAGCAAATGCAAATCAAGAGGGTCACTACACAATACAAGGACACATATCCGAACAGGAGGAGGGATCGGGTAGCTCCGCACCCCATGCACCCTACGTACAGGAAACCTAGGAGATTTCCCACAGCTTTACCGACCGGATGATGAATAATTTTCACCTAAGGAGGGAGGTAGAAGCGTTCCACCTCGAAATCCTTCTTCCAAATAGCCCCCACCATCAAACGCCATGCACCGAGGCCACCTAGGAGTCCACCCGCGCCAGCTGACGGTGGACCTCGATCACTTGACCGCCCGCGGCAACCACGATGCGAAGGCAAAGGAAGGAAGCAAATGCAAATCAAGAGGGTCGCTACACAATACAAGGACACATATCCGAACAGGAGGAGGGATTGGGTAGCTCCGCACCCCACACACCCTACGTACAGGCAACCTAGGAGATTTCCCACAGCTTTACCGACCGGACGATGAATAATTTTCCCCTACGGCCACCTCCACGCAAAGGAGGGAGGTCGAAGCGTTCCACCTCGAAATCCTTCTTCCAAATAGCCCCCACCATCGATGAATATAGTAGCAAGCCTCCTCCCCATTGGACCACAAGTGCATACACAATTGAAACAACAAATGCCCATAAACGTTGTGACTTAACATTTCCAACCACAAAAGCCTGCCACGCACGCAAGATGCAAGGGAAAAGCCGACCCCTCGATCAAACATATGGGCCAACACATCTATCAAAACCTCAAAGCCAATGCAACCACGAACGATGTTCACTTTGAAAGGAATGCCAACCCTTGACTTTACAACAAGGAGAACAGCGCCTCACATCGCCCAATGGAAAAACTAAGAAGAGGGAGGGTAGGTGGTTTACAACCGAAACCCTTCCACGTGCCTCTTAAATGTATGCATCTCAACCGACAATGCCAACACGGAAAGAGTAAAAGCACAAGACACCGGCACCATAAACAGCCGAACAATGAAGAGGCTAGCCATCACAAGGAGCCACACCACAACAACCCATACAACTCCCAAAACTTGGAGCAGAAGGGGAATTGTTCACATATGCCTCCAAGGACAAGCATGGCCAACATTACCGCTCATGCGCTACCGAGTGGGTATGGAGAGAAGATGAAAATCTGACACCCTACAAACGACCCAAGGCCATTCTTGAGGCAAACCCGAAAAACCAACTCAATTACCAACCCACCTTTCACACGAAAAGCAAAACCCTCCACACCAAACAGGGAGGAGGTGAACAATATAACGAGGAGCCAATTTCAATGGAGCCACAAATCGTTGCCCAGCCCAATCAAAATTCTCTATTCGCAACAACTGACGGGCATGATAGAGACACAGGCAACGACGAAGTTTTGGGGCTTCCATCTGGGACCCGCAACAATGAAGGCTCAAAGGAGCGCCGAGAAAAATTTCAACATTCTTATCGTTGGGATGGGAAAGAGGGACGGGGATGAGCATGGCCCACATTACCGCTCATGTGCTACCGAGCGGGGATGGAGTGAAGACGAAAATCGGCCGCCCTTCAAATGACCCAAGGCCATCGTTGAGGCAAACTCGAAAACACAACTCGATCACCAACCCACCTTTCACACGAAAAGAAAACCTACCACTGGTATCATCGGGAGGGGCACGAGGGGACCAGGACGAGCCAGGGAGCCACACCACAAAAGCCCATACAGCTCCAAGAACTTGGAGAGCGGAAGGGGAATTGTTCACATATGCCTCCCAGGCCGAGCCTGGCCAACATTACCGCTCATGCGCTACCGATTGGGGATGGATAGAAGATGAAAATCGACTGCCCTACAAATGACCCAAGGCCATCGTTCAGGCAAACCCGAAAACACAACTCAATTACCAACCTACCTTTCACACGGAAATAAAACCTGTCGCTGGTATCATCTGGAGGGGCACGCGGGGACCAGGACGACCTAGGGAGACACACCACAACAGCCCATACAGCTCCAAGAACTTGGAGAGAAGAAGGGGAATTGTTCACATATGCCTCCCAGGCCGAGCCTGGCTAACATTACCGCTCATGCGCTACCGAGTGGGGATGGAGAGAAGATGAAAATCGGCCGCCCTACAAACGACCCAAGGCCATCGTTCAGGCAAACCTAAAAACACAACTCGATTACCAACCCACCTTTCACACGGAAAGAAAATCTGTCGCTGATATCATCTGGAGGGGCACGCGGGGACCAGGATGAGCCACGGAGCCACACCACAATAGCCCAAACAGCTCCAAGAACTTGGAGAGCGGAAGGGGAATTGTTCACTTATGCCTCCCAGGCTGAGCGTGGCCAGCATTACTGCTCATGCGTTACCGAGTGGGGATGGAGAGAAGATGAAAATCAGCAACCCTACAAACGACCCAAGGCCATCGTTCAGGCACACGTGAAAACACAACTCGATTACCAACCCACCTTTCACACAAAAAGGAAACATGTCGCTGGTATCATCTGGTGAGGGAACAAGGGGGACCAGGATGAGCCAGGGAGCCACACCACAACAGCCCATACTGCTCCAAGAACTTGGAGAGCGGAAGGGGAATTGATCACATATGCCTCCAAGGCCGAGCCTGGCCAACATTACCGCTCATGCGCTACCGAGTGGGTATGGAGAGAAGATGAAAATCGGCGGCCCTACAAATGACCCAAGGCCATCGTTCAGGCAAACACAAAAACACAACTCAATTACCAACCCACCTTTCACACGGAAAGGAAACCTGTCGCTGGTATCATCTGAAGGGGCACGCGGGGACCAAGACGAGCGAGGGAGCCACACAAAAATAGCCCATACAGCTCCAAGAACTTGGAGAGCGGAAGGGGAATTGTTCACATATGCCTCCCATGCCGAGCTTGGCCAACATTACCGCTCATGCACTACCGAGTGGGGATGGAGAGAAGATGAAAATTGGCCGCCCTACAAACAACCCAAGGCAATCGTTCAGCCAAACACGAAAACACAACTCAATTACCAACCCACCTTTCACACGGAAAGGAAACCTGTCGCTGGTATCATATGAAGGGGCACGCGAGGACCAAGACAAGCTAGGGAGCCACACAACAACAGCCCATACAGCTCCAAGAACTTGGAGAGCGGAAGGGGAATTGTTCACATATGCCTCCCAAGCCGAGCTTGGCCAACATTACCGCTCATGCATTACCGAGTGGGGATGGAGAGAAGATGAAAATCGGCCGCCCTAAAAACGACCCAAGGCCATCGTTCAGGCAAACGCAAAAACACAACTCAATTACCAACCCACCTTTCACACGGAAAGGAAACCTGTCGTTGGTATCATCTGAAGGGGCACGCAGGGACCAAGACGAGCCAGGGAGCCACACCATAACAGCCCATACAACTCCAAGAACTTGGAGAGCGGAAGGGGAATTTTTCACATATGCCTCCCAGGCAAAGCATGGCCAACATTAGCGCTCATGTGCTACCGAGTGGGGATGGAGAGAAGATGAAAATCGGCCGCCCTACAAATGACCCAAGGCCATCGTTCAGGCAAACGCGAAAACACAACTCAATTACCAACCCACCTTTCACACGGAAAGGAAACCTGTCGCTGGTATCATCTGAAGGGGCACGCGGGGACCAAGACGAGCCAGGGAGCCACACAAAAACAACCCATATAGCTCCAAGAACTTGGAGAGCGGAAGGGGAATTGTTCACATATGCCTCCCAGGCCGAGCCTGGCCAACATTACCGCTCATGCGCTACTGAGTGGGGATGGAGAGAAGATGAAAATCGCCCGCCCTACAAACGACCCAAGGCCATCGTTCAGGCAAATGCGAAAACACAACTCAATTACCAACCCACCTTTCACACAGAAAGGAAACCTGTCGCTGGTATAATCTGAAGGGGCACGCGGGGACCAAGACGAGCCAGGGAGCCACACCACAACAGCCCATATAGCTCCAAGAACTTGGAGAGCGAAAGGGGAATTGTTCACATATGCCTCCCAGGCCGAGCCTGGCCAACATTACCGCTCATGCACTACCGAGTGGGGATGGAGAGAAGATGAAAATCAGCCGCCCTACAAATGACCCAAGGCCATCGTTCAGGCAAACGTGAAAACACAACTCAATTACCAACCCACCTTTCACACGGAAAGAAAACTTGTCGCTCGGATCATCTGGAATTTGAATGGGCCCCCGCATGACCGAAACAAAGCAGCAAGGGAGAGCTAGGCAAAGGAGCAGCAAGAACATGCACAAAGCCAACCTCGGGTCACAACTTAGCATTTTTCATACGGGCTCGTTGGCTCGTGCGCGCCCTCGCCCGAACGAATTTGCATGGGCGCCCGAAGGACCGAAACGAAGCCACAAGGGAGAGCCGGGCAAACGAGCTGCACAAACGTGCACAAAGCCAACCTCAGGTCACAACTTAGCATTTTTGATAGGGCTCGTTCACCTGAGCACGCCCTCGCCCGAACGACCCGCCCGAACGAGTTCACACGGGCGCCATCAAACGACCCACCCGAACGATTTTGCATGGGCGCCCGAACGACCGAAACGAAGCCACAAGGGAGAGCCGGGCAAACGAGCTGCACGAAAGTGCACAAAGCCAACCTTGGGTCACAACTTAGCATTTTTGATATGGGCTCGTTCGCCCAGGCGCACCCTCGCCCGAACGACCCGCCCGATGGAGTTCACACGGGCGCCCTCTAAGGACCCGCCCGAACGACCGAAATGAAGCGACAAGGGAGAGCCAGGCAAACGAGCTACACGAACGTGCACAAAGCCAACCTCGGGTCACAACTTAGCATTTTTGATACGGGCTCGTTCGCCCGGGCACGCCCTAGCCCGAACGACCCGCCCGAACGAGTTCACACTGGCGCCCTCAAACGACCCACCCGAACGACCGAAACGAAGCGACAAGGGAGAGCCGGGAAAACGAGATGCACGAACGTGCACAAAGCCAACCTCGGGTCACAAATTATCATTTTTGATACGGGCACAGCCTCACCCGAACGACCCGCACGAACGAGTTCACATGGGCGCCCTCAAACAACCCGCCCGAACGACCGAAACAAAGCGACAAGGGAGAGTCGGGCAAACGAGATGCACGAATGTGCACAAAGCCAACCTCGGGTCACAGCTTAGCATTTTTGATATGGGCTCGTTCGCCCGGGCGCACCCTCGCCCGAACGACCCACCCGAATGAGTTCACACGGGCGCCCTCAAACGACACACCCGAATGACCCAAATGAAGCGACAAGGGAGAGTAGGGCAAACGAGCTGCACGAACGTGCACAAAGCCAACCTCGGGTCACAACTTAGCATTTTTGATACGGGCTCGTTCGCCGGGTGCGCCCTCGCTTGAACGACCCACCCGAACGAGTTCACGCGGGCGCCCTCAAACGACCCACCCGAACGACCCAAACGAAGCGACAAGGGAGAGCCGGGCAAACGAGTTGCACGAACGTGCACAAAGCCAACCTCGGGTCACAACTTATCATTTTTGATACGGGCTCGTTCGCCCCGGTGCGCCCTCGCCCGAACGACCCGCCTGAACGAGTTCACGCGGGCGCCCTCAAACGACCCGCCCGAACGACCGAAACGAAGAGACAAGGGAGAGCCGGGCAAACGAGCTGCACGAACGTGCACAAAGCCAACTTGGGGTCACAACTTAGCATTTTTGTTACGGGCGCGCCCTCACCCGAACGACCCACACGAACGAGTTCACGCGGGCGTCCTCAATGACCTCCCGAACGACCGAAACGAAGCGATAAGGAAGCGCCGGGCAAATGAGCTGAATGAACATGCACAAAGCCAACCTCAGGTCACAACTTAGCATTTTTGATACGGGCTCGTTCGCCCGGGCGCGCCCTCACCCGAACGACCCACCCGAACGAGTTCACGCGGGTGCCCTCAAATGACCCGCCCGAACGACCCAAACGAAGCGACAAGGGAGAGCCAGGCAAACGATCTGCACGAACATGCACAAAGCCAACCTCGGGTCACAACTTAGCATTTTTGATACGGGCTCGTTCGACCGGGCGCGCCCTCGACCTAACGACCCGCCCGAATGAGTTCACGCAGGTGCCCGAACGACCCAAACGAAGCGACAAGGGAGAGCCGGGAAAACGAGCTGCACGAACGTGCACAAAGCCAACCTCGGGTCACAACATAGCATTTTTGATACGAGCTCATTCGCCTCGGCGTTCCCTCGCCTAAAAGACCCGCCCGAACGAGTTCACGTCGGCGCCCTCTAACGACCCGCCCGAACGACCCAAATGAAGCGACAAGGGAGAGCCGGGCAAACGAGCTGCATGAACGTGCACAAAGCCAACCTCGGGTCACAACTTAGAATTTTTGATACGGGCTCGTTCGCCCGGGCGCGCCCTCACCCGAACGACCCGCCCGAACGAGTTCACGCGGGCGCCCTCAAACGACCCGCCCGAACGACCCAAACGAAGCGACAAGGGAGAGCCGGGAAAACGAGCTGCACGAACATGCACAAAGCCAACCTTTGGTCACAACTTAGCATTTTTGATACGGGCTCGTTCGCCCGGGCGCGCCCTCGCCTGAACGACCCGCCCGAATGAGTTCACACAGGTGCCCTCAAACGACCCGCCCGAATGATTTCGCAGGGGCGCCCGAACGAACGAAACGAAGCGACAAGGGAGAGCCGGGCAAACAAGCAGCATTAACATGCACAAAGCCAACCTCGGGTCACAACTTAGCATTTTTGATACGGGCTCGTTCGCCCGGGCGCGCCCTCACCCGAACGACCCACCCGAACGAGTTCACGCGGGCGCCCTCAAACGACCCGCCCGAACGACCCAAACGAAGCGACAAGGGAGAGCCGGGCAAACGAGCTGCACGAACGTGCACAAAGCGAACCTCGGGTCACAACTTAACATTTTTGTTACGGCCCTCGCCCGAACGACCCGCCCGAACGAGCTTAGACGGGCGCCCTCAAACGACCTGCCCAAACGAGTTCACACGGGCGCCTTCAAACAACCCACCCGAATGATTTTGCATGGGCGCCCGAACGACCGAAACGAACCGACAAGGGAGAGCCGGGAAAACGAGCTGCACGAAGGTGCACAAAGCCAACCTCGGGTCACAGCTTAGCATTTTTGATACGGCCCTCGCCCGAACGACCCGCCAAACGAGTTCACACGGGCGCCCTCAAACGACCTGCACGGACGACCCACCCGAACGACCCGCCCGAACGAGTTCACACGGGCGCCCTCAAACGATCCGCCCGAACGAGTTCACACAGGCGCCCTCAAACGACCCGCCCGAATGAGTTCACACGGGTGCCCTCAAACGACCCGCACGAACAACCCACTTGAACCTCCCGCCCGAACGAGTTCACACGGGCACCCTCAAACGACCCGCCCAAACGAGCTCACACGGGCGCCCTCAAACGACTTGCCCGAACGATTTTTCATGGGCACCCGAACGACCGAAACGAACCGACAAGGGAGAGCCGGGCAAACGAGCTGCACGAACATGCACAAAGCCAACCTTGGGTCACAACTTAGCATTTTTGATACGGCCCTCGCCCGAACGACCCCCCCGAACGAGTTCACACGGGCGCCCTCAAAAGACCCGCCCGAACGACCCACCCGAACGACCCGCCCGAACGAGCTCACACGGACGCCCTCAAACGACCCACCCAAACGACCCTCCCGAACAACCCGCCCGAACGAGCTCACACAGGCGCCCTCAAACGACCCGCCCAAACGATTTTTCATGGGCGCCCGAACGACCGAAACGAGCTGAGAAGGGAGAGTCGGGCAGACGAGCTACACAAACGTGCACAAAGCCAACCTTGGGTCACAACTTAGCATTTTTGATACGGCCCTCGCCCGAACGAGCTCACACGGGTGCCCTCAAACGACCCGCCCGAACGAGTTCACATGGGCGCCCTCAAACGAACCGCCCGAACGATTTTGCATGGGCGCCCGAACGACCGAAACGAACCGACAAGGGAGAGCCGGGCAAACGAGCTGCACGAAGGTGCACAAAGCCAACCTCGGGTCACAACTTAACATTTTTGATACGGCCCTCGCCCGAACGACCCGCCAAATGAGTTCACACGGGTGCCCTCAAACGACCCGCCCGAATGACCCACCCGAACGACCCGCCCGAACGAGTTCACACGGGCGCCCTCAAATAACCCGCCCAAACGAGTTCACACAGGCGCCCTCAAACGACCCGCCCGAACGACCCACCCGAACGACCCGCCCGAACGAGTTCACACGGGCGCCGTCAAACGACCCGCCCGAACGATTTTTCATGGGCACCCGAACAACTGAAACGAACCGACAAGGGAGAGTCGGGCAAACGAGCTGCACGAACGTGCACAAAGCCAACCTCGGGTCACAACTTAGCATTTTTGATACGGCCCTCGCCCGAACGACCCGCCGAACGAGTTCACACGACCCGCCAAACGAGTTCACATGGGTGCCCTCAAACGACCCGCCCGAACGACCCACCCGAACGACCCGCCCGAACGAGTTCACACGGGCGCCCTCAAACGACCCGCCCGAAC
This sequence comes from Pinus tabuliformis, assembly GCA_031772625.1. NCBI lineage: Eukaryota > Viridiplantae > Streptophyta > Pinopsida > Pinales > Pinaceae > Pinus > Pinus tabuliformis. Next base: position 1,589,729,218 of record CM062819.1, on the reverse strand, counting down.
GAGTTCACATGGGCACCCTCAAACGACCCGCCCGAACGACCCACCCGAACGACCCGCCCGAACGAGTCCTCACGGGCGCCCTCAAACGATTCGCCCGAACGACCCACCCGAACGACCCGCCCGAACGAGTTCAGACGGGCGCCCTCAAACGACCCGCCTGAACGATTTTCCATGGGCGCCCGAACGACCGAAACGAACTGACAAGGTAGAGCCGGGAAAACGAGTTGGACGAACGTGTACAAAGCCAACCTTGGGTCACAACTTAACATTTTTGATACGGCCCTCGCCCGAACGACCCACCCGAGCGAGTTCACACAGGTGCCCTCAAACGACCCGCCCGAACGACCCACCCGAACGACCCGCCCGAATGAGTTCACACGGGCGCCCTCAAACGACCTACCCGGACGACCCACCCGAACGATCCGCCCGAACGAGTTCACACGGGCGCCCTCAAACGACCCGCCGAACGATTTTTCATGGGCGCTCGAACGACCGAAACGAACCGACAAGGGAGAGCCGGGCAAACGAGCTGCACGAACATGCACAAAACCAACCTCGGGTCACAACTTAGCATTTTTGATACGGCCCTCGCCCGAACGACCCGCCCGAACGAGTTCAGACGGGAGCCCTCAAATGACCCGCCCGAACGACCCACCCGAATGACCCGCCCGAACGAGTTCACACGGGCGCCCTCAAACGACCCGCCCGAACGACCCACCCGAACGACCCTCCCGAACGAGTTCACACGGGTGCCCTCAAACGACCCGCCCTAACGATTTTGCATGGGCGCCCGAATGACCGAAACGAACCGACAAGGGAGAGCCAGGCAAACGAGCTACACGAACGTGCACAAAGCCAACCTCGGATCACAACTTAGCATTTTTGATACGGCCCTCGCCTGAACGACCCGCCCGAACGAGTTCACACGGGCACCTCTCAAACGACCCGCCCGAACGATTTTGCATGGGCACCCGAACGACCGAAACGAACCGACAAGGGAGAGCCGGGAAAATGAGCTGCACGAACGTGCACAAAGCCATCCTCGGGTCACAACTTAGCATTTTTGATACGGCCCTCGCCCGAATGAGTTCACACAGGCGCCCTCAAAAGACCCGCCCGAACGAGTTCACACGAGCACCCTCAAAAGACCCGCCCGAACGATTTTGCATGGGCGCCCGAACGACCGAAACGAACCGACAAGGGAGAGCCGGGCAAACGAGCTGCACGAATGTGCACAAAGCCAACCTCGGGTCACAACTTAGCATTTTTGATACGGCCCTCGCCTAAACGACCCACCTGAATGAGTTCACACGGGCGCCCTCAAACGACCCGCTCGAACGACCCACCCGAACGACCCGATCGAACGAGTTCACACGGGCGCCCTCAAGCGACCCGCCCGAACGACCCACCCGAACGACCCGCCCGAACGAGTTCACACGGGCGCCCTCAAACGACCCGTCGGAACGACCCACCCGAACGACCCGCCCGAACGAGTTCACACGGGCGCCCTCAAACGACCCGCCCGAACGATTTTTCATGGGCACCCGAACGACCGAAACGAACCGACAAGGGAGAGCCGGGCAAACGAGCTGCACGAACATGCACAAAGCCAACCTCGGGTCACAACTTAGCATTTTTGATACGTCCCTCGCCTGAACGACCCGCCCGAACGAGTTCACACGGGAGCCCTCAAACGACCCACCTGAACGACCCACCCGAACGACCCGCCCGAACGAGTTCACACGGGCGCCCTCAAACGACCTGCCCGAACGACCCACCCGAACGACCCGCCGGAACGAGTTCACACGAGCGCCCTCAAACGACCCACCCGAATGACCCACTCGAATGACCTGCCCGAACGAGTTCACATGGGCGCCCTCAAACAACCCGCTCGAACGATTTTGCATGGGCGCCCGAACGACCGAAACGAACCGACAAGGGAGAGCCGGGAAAACGAGCTGCACGAACGTGCACAAAGCCAACCTCGGGTCACAACTTAGCATTTTTGATACGACCCTCGCCCGAACGACCCGCCCGTACGAGTTCACATGGGTGCCCTCAAACGACCCGCCCGAGCGATTTTGCATGGGCGCCCGAACGACCGAAACGAACCAACAAGGGAGAGCCGGGCAAACGAGCTGCACGAATGTGCACAAAGCCAACCTTGGGTCACAACTTAGCATTTTTGATACGGCCCTCGCCTGAACAACTCGCCCGAACGAGTTCACACGGGCAGCCTCAACGACCCGCCCGAACGAGTTCACACGGGCGCCCTCAAACTACCCGCCCGAACGGTTTTGCATGGGCGCCCGAACGACCGAAACGAACTGACAAGGGAAAACGTGCTACACGAATGTGCACAAATCCAACCTCGGGTCACAACTTAGCATTTTTGATACGACCGTCGCCCGAACAAGTTCACACGGGCGCCCTCGAACGACCCGCCCGAACGAGTTCACACGGGCACCCTCAAACGACCCGCCCGAACGAGTTCACACGGACACACTCAAACGACCCGCCCGAACGATTTTGCATGGGCGCTCGAACAACTGAAACGAACCGACAAGGGAGAGCCGAGAAAACGACCCGCCCGAATGAGTGTTTACACGGCAAACGAGCCGCTCGAACGAGTTTACATGGGCTCCAACACACGACCAAAACGAAGTCACAAGGGAGATTCGGGTAAACAGGCGGCACGATCGTGCACGAGGCCCACCCCCCTTCACAACTTAGCTTTTTTTATACGGCCACGTGTGCCCTGGGTGCCGTCACACGACACGACATGACACGACCCGACCCGTTTGCATGGGCACCCACACACGACATGTCCCGACCCGCCCGAGCGAAATTTGGGGTTTCCATGGGCGCACGACCCGAACGAAATTTCGGGGTTTCCGTGGGCGCACGACCCGAACGAAGCCACGAGGGAGCATTAGGCAAACGGGCCACACGAACATGCAGAAGACACATGGGCAGTCATGACTTAGCATTTTTGGCACGCCCACGTGTACCCGGGCCCCACACATGGCATGACACGGCCCAACCGGCCTTGTGTGAGCCGACCTGACCAGCGCGAACACGTTTGCATGGACACCCACACACGACACGACCCGACCCGACCCGAACAAAATTTGGGGTTTCCTTATATGCACAACCCGAACGAAATTTGGGGTTTCCATGGGTGCGTGACCCGAACGAAGGCACAAGGCAGCGTCAGGCAAACGGGCCGCACGAACGTGTAGAAGGCACATGGGGGGTCATCACTTAGCATTTTTGGCACTGCCACGTGTGCCCGAGCACCCACGCACGGCACAAACCGACCCGCCCGAACAAAGGCACGACGGAGCGTCGGGCAAACAGGTCGCGCGAACGTGCAGGAGGCACACGGGTGGTCACGCCCTAACATTTTTTGCACAGCCACATGTTCCCGAGCACCCACGCGCGGCACGGCACGACCCAACCCCACTCAACTCGCCCGAACACGTTTGCACGGGCACCCACACACGACACGACCCGACCCACCCGAACGGAATTTGGGGTTTCCATGTGTGCACGCCCCGAACGAAATTTGGGGTTTCCATGGGTGCACGACCCGAACGAAGGCCCGAGGGAGCGTCGGGCAAACGGGCCGCACGAATGTGCAGAAGGCACACGGGCAGTGACGACTTAGAATTTTTGGCACGGCCACGTGTGCCGGGGCACCCACACATGGCACGGCACGACCCGACCCGCCCTGGGCGAGCCGACCCGAATCGCCCGAACGAAATTTGGGGTTTCCATGGGTGTACGACCCGAACAAAGAAGGCACATGGGCGGTCATGACTTGGCATTTTCGGCACGCCCACGTGTGCCCGTGCACCCCCACACACGGCATGGCACGGGATGACCCGGCCCGCCCGAAGGAAATTTGGGGTTTGAATGGGTGCACGACCCGAACGAAGGCACGAGGGTAGGAATATCTTTGAATCTAATACATAAATATACTTGGAGTAACATGCCCTTAATATCTTCAACATTTTCTTTTGACTCTTTATAACACTTTAACATGTGCTAGGCCTATTTCAATGAGCAAGAAACTCAATGACAAATATAAATATATATATATATATATATATATTTATATATTTATTTATTTTCCTGAATAAATACAAATATCAAAAGTACATTTATGAAGACCGAACCCAGTTACACTTTCTTCAACACCCCCTCTCAACTAGGGAGGTATTCGTAAATCATTACAAGGTGTTTGGCTATTTTTCAATCTTGAATAATTCACATAAGAGAAACTGGATTGGCAACCCATCTGTTATAGCATCATATTAGCCAACATTGTTCATAGCAAGGCCTTGACTAATGGCTTTATCTCTCATAATAGCAGAGCACAATGTTGGCGAGGCCAATGGCTTATAAACACCTTGGTCATTGTCTCTAAAGGTACATACCCACCCTGGTGTCCCTGAGTTCCCATCCCTCAAAGAATATCGCTCCTCTTGCCTCCTCTTGTCTTGGGTGCCCTACACATCCTCAAAGAGCATCAGATGCCAAATGCCCTTCCAAGTGAAGACAAGAATGTTGTGTCTATCCCCTTATTTGTTTCCTCTGACAAGGAACTTGCCCAAGCTCCCTTGTTAGAACTCCCTCTTAGCTAGGGACTTGAAACAATCTCCTTCTTCCTTCGATGTCATGAAGTCTTTGAACTTCTTCTTGGCAGGGTACCGCCATTGATCACTTTCCCCCCTGGTTTGTCATGTCATTGATCCCTTCATGGAAAGTGGCCTTCTTGATATATATCAGGGCCTTTTTGTCATCTAGCTACTCCTTTGTCACCTTGTCTATCCTTCATAACACTTATCACATGGATGCTTAGTTGTACTCGCTTGTTCCCGTACTTTGATTTAGTGGCCCTTCATGTCTTCATCGTGATATTGCTCTTCATCATGACATATTTGTAGAGTTGAATCGGTTATCTGCACCTTACTATCTCCAAGGCCTTCGTAGGTGTCAAGGGTCCTTTATCTTTTTCTTCCTTTGTCAGAGTTGCCGTGCCTTCTTTCGAGAGATGTTGAGGAATATTGTCAAATAGTTATTCTTTGTGACCGCGATGTTCTTCATTTGCTTCTTATTGGATTGATTGGTCAACCACCTTATACTCCTTATGAGAGCACTTCTTCATGTTGACCTTTACTCCACTGTAGCACATGCCTCCGAGCATGTCGTTGGCGAAAGAGATCCTTTTATTCTTGATCGTGATTCTAGAACTTTTCCCATGACCCAATCAATATATATGGCCACATGACTTAAACTTTGATGCATACATACCTCACCTTGATTATGCTTTTATCATCGCGGCTTTATTTGATAGTTCTCCTCGATTGGTGTAGCCTTTCTTGCTTCATCTGCTCTCACCTGTATATCATCCTCCCTTGAATCCCATAAATGGGACCCCCAATGAGACCTCTACCCCCTTTGAAAGAAGACTTTAAGCAAAGAGGTTGACTTAGTCCTAGGAGGATCTTCCTTCTTTTGCTTCTTGTCGTCTTCTTTCACTTCTTGAGTTACATGAGCTTCTTCCCTTTTTCTCTTGTTGTTGTTGTCCTTCTTAAGTTTAGGAAAATCCCTTTTGTAGCGTCCATACTCTTGGCATCCAAACCGTTCGACTTTAGACATGTAGTGGCCCCAACCAATTTGTTACTTTCCTTGCAAAAAGACACTGAGGTATACTCAGAAGGGGACATATACTTACTTGATAGATTTTGAGATGTAGTGAACTTGCTTTCTTCTTGAAGACTTGATGGCTTGCCTTCCTTAGATCTTGATGTTGTTCAAGTTGCTTTCTTCAAATGGACTTGCTTGATGACTTGACTCGCAGTGCCTTTCATTCTTCAAGATGTAGGTCCCTCTTTGATTTGTTCTTCTTGTAGGTGCCTTTATACAAGGTGTTTCTTCTTGCTTTGTAGTCTTCCATGAGGAATGATAGATGGTAGACCTTGTCCTTGATGTGATTGAGACTTCTTGGCTTGACGCTTCAACCTTGCGGATGTTCTTGAGATTCCCTTTCCTTGATGTGTCACCTTAGCTCCGATACCGCGTTGAAGAATCTGGGGCAATGGGGTATAGCGGGATTCTTCTAGACTTATAACAATTTGTGAAGCTCCTTTGCAATTTATCGTGTTATCTTAATCTTTTCTCTTATTATTAATGCATGTGTGTTTACTTTCATCAAACTGGTGCCAAAAACATAAGAACAAGAACACAAGATGTTGGCTCTCTGCCAGGGAAAAACCTCTCTCTCTCTCTCTCAGAGAGGAAAACCCTTTCGTAAATTTCCCTCATTGAAGCTTCTTATTGGTCATTGCGAAGCCCTAGACCCTTGACAATAATATCCCCCAAGCACAAGTCGAGTCCTTCCTCCTCTCTGCACTTCGTTTCTTCGGCGCTTCGTTCCCCGGCACTCTGTCCTTCTTTCAACTTTTGATAGTCCATGGTGGACTAGCTCTAGAAGAGACTCCAACCTTTGATCCTTAGCGAGGTCCTTTACCAATGAAGAAACCTTCATTCTCTTG
>CM062819.1:1589687655-1589710155 GCA_031772625.1 Pinus tabuliformis | reverse complement strand
ATCACTTGACCGCCTGCGGCAACCACGATGCGAAGGCAAAGGATGGAAGAAAATGCAAATCAAGAGGGTCACTACACAATACAAGGACACATATCCGAACAGGACGAGGGATCAGGCAGCTCCGCACCCCACGCACCCTACATACAGGCAACCTAGGAGATTTCCCACAGCTTTACCGATCAGACGATGAATAATTTTCCCCTACGGCCACCTCCACGCAAAGGAGGGAGGTCGAAGCGTTCCACCTCGAAATCCTTCTTCCAGATAGCCCCCACCATCGAACACCACGCACCGAGGCCACCTAGGAATCCACTCGTGCCAGCTGATGGTGGACCTCGATCACTTGACCGCCTATGGAAACCACGATGCGAAAGAAAAGGAAGGAAGAAAATGCAAATCAAGAGGGTCACTACACAATACAAGGACACATATCCGAACAGGAGGAGGGATCGGGCAGCTCCGCACCCCACGCACCCTATGTACAGGCAACCTAGGAGATTTCCCACAGCTTTACCGACCGGAGATGAATAATTTTCCCCTACGGCCACCTCCACGCAAAGTAGGGAGGTCGAAGCGTTCCACCTCGAAATCCTTCTTCCAAATAGCCCCCACCATCGAACGCCACGCACCGAGGCCACCTAGGAGTCCACCCGCGCCAGCTGACGGTGGACCTCGATCACTTGACCGCCTGCGGCAACCACGATGCGAAGGCAAAGGAAGGAAGCAAATGCAAATCAAGAGGGTCGCTACACAATACAAGGACACATATCCGAACAGGAGGAGGGATCGGGCAGCTCCGCACCCCACACACCCTACGTACAGGCAACCTCGAAGATTTCCCACAGCTTTACCGACCGGACAATGAATAATTTTCCCCTACACCCACCTCCACGCAAAGGAGGGAGGTCGAAGCGTTCCACCTCGAAATCCTTCTTCCAAATAGTCCCCACCATCGATGACTATAGTAGCAAGCCTCCTCCCCATTGGACCACAAGCGCATACACAATTGAAACAACAAATGCCCATAAACGTTGTGACTTAACATTTCCAACCGCAAAAGCCTGCCACGCACGCAAGATGCAAGGGAAAAGCCGACCCCTCGATCAAACATATGGGCCAACACATCTATCAAAACCTCAAAGCCAACACAACCACGAACGATCTGCAATTTGAAAGGAATGCCAACCCTTGACTTTACAACAAGGAGAACAGCGCCTCACATCGCCCGATGGAAAAACTAAGAAGAGGGAGGGTAGGTGGTTTACAACCAAAACCCTTCCACATCCGTCTTAAATGTATGCATCTCAACCAACAATGCCAACATGGAAAGAGTACAAGCACAAGACACCGACACCATAAACAGCCGAACAATGAAGAGGCTAGCCATCACAAGGAGCCACACCACAACAACCCATACAACTCCCAAAACTTGGAGAAGAAGGGGAATTGTTGACATATGCCTCCAAGGACAAGCATGGCCAACATTACCGCTCATGCGCTACCGAGTGGGTATGGAGAGAAGATGAAAATCGGACACCCTACAAATGACCCAAGGCCATTCTTGAGGCAAACCCGAAAAACCAACTCAATTACCAAACCACCTTTCACACGAAAAGCAAAACCCTCCACACCAAACAGGGAGGAGGTGAACAATATAACGAGGAGCCAATTTCAATGGAGCAACAAATGGCTACCCAGCCCAATCAAAATTCTCTATTTGCAACAACCGACGGGCACGATAGCGACACAGGAAACGACAGAGTTTTGGGGCTTCCATCTGGGACCCGCAACAACGAAGGCTCAAAGGAACGCCGAGAAAAATTTCAACATTCTTATCATTGGGATGGGAAAGAGGGACGGGGATGAGCATGGCCCACATTACCGCTCATGTGCTACCGAGTGGGGATGGAGTGAAGACGAAAATCGGCTGCCCTTCAAATGACCCAAGGCCATCGTTGAGGCAAACCAGAAAACACAACTCGATCACCAACCCACCTTTCACACGGAAAGAAAACCTACCACTGGTATCATCGAGAGGGGCACGAGGGGACCAGGATGAGCCAGGGAGCCACACCACAAAAGCCCATACAGCTCCAAGAACTTGGAGAGCGGAAGGGGAATTGTTCACATATGCCTCCCAGGCCGAGCCTGGCCAACATTACCGCTCATGCGCTACCGAGTGGGGATGGATAGAAGATGAAAATCGGTTGCCCTAAAAATGATCCAAGGCCATCCTTCAGGCAAACCCGAAAACACAACTCAATTACCAACCCACCTTTCACACGAAAATAAAACCTGTCGCTGGTATCATCTGGAGGGGCACGCGGGGACCAGGACGAGCCAGGGAGCCACACCCCAATAGCCCATACAGCTCTAAGAACTTGGAGAGCGGAAGGGGAATTGTTCACATATGCCTCCCAGGCCGAGCCTGGCCAACATTACCACTCATGCGCTACCGAGTGGGGATGGATAGAAGATGAAAATCGGCCGCCCTACAAACGACCCAAGGCCATCCTTCAGGCAAACCCAAAAACACAACTCGATTACCAACCCACCTTTCACACGAAAAGAAAACCTGTCACTGATATCATCTGGAGGGGCACGCGGGGACCAGGACGAGCCACGGAGCCACACCACAACAGCCCAAACAGCTCCAAGGACTTGGAGAGCGGAAGGGGAATTGTTCACATATGCCTCCCAGGCGAGCGTGGCCAACATTACTGCTCATGCGCTACTGAGTGGGGATGGAGAGAAGATGAAAATCGGCAACCCTACAAACAACCCAAGGCCATCGTTCAGGCACACGCGAAAACACAACTCGATTACCAACCCACCTTTCACACAAAAAGGAAACCTGTCGCTGGTATCATCTCGAGAGGGAACAAGGGGGACCAGGACGAGCCAGGGAGCCACACCACAACAGCCCATACAACTCCAAGAACTTGGAGAGCGGAAGGGGAATTGTTCACATATGCCTCCAAGGCTGAGCTTGGCCAACATTACCGCTCATGCGCTACCGAGTGGGGATGGAGAGAAGATGAAAATCGGCGGCCCTAAAAACGACCCAAGGCCATCGTTCAGGCAAACGCGAAAACACAACTCAATTACCAACCCACCTTTCACACGGAAAGGAAACCTATCGCTGGTATCATCTGAAGGGACACGCGGGGACCAAGATGAGCCAGGGAGCCACACAACAACAGCCCATACAGCTCCAAGAACTTGGAGAGCGGAAGGGGAATTATTCACATATGCCTCCCAGTCCGAGCTTGGCCAACATTACTGCTCATGCACTACCGAGTGGGGATGGAGAGAAGATGAAAATCGGCCGCCCTACAAATGACCCAAGGCCATCATTCAGGCAAACGCAAAAACACAACTCAATTACCAACCCACCTTTCACACGGAAAGTAAACCTGTTGCTGGTATAATCTGAAGGGGCACGCGGGGACCAAGACGAGCTAGGGAGCCACACAACAACAACCCATACAGCTCCAAGAACTTGGAGAGCAGAAGGGGAATTGTTCACATATGCCTCCCAGGACAAGCCTGGCCAACATTACCGCTCATGCGCTACCGAGTGGGGATCGAGAGAAGATGAAAATCGGCCGCTCTACAAATGACCCAAGGCCATCGTTCAGGCAAACGCGAAAACACAACTCAATTACCAACCCACCTTTCACACGGAAAGGAAACCTGTCGCTGGTATCATCTGAAGGGGCACGCAGGGACCAAGACGAGCCAGGGAGCCACACCACAACAGCCCATATAACTCTAAGAACTTGGAGAGCGGAAGGGGAATTGTTCACATATACCTCCCAGGCCGAGCATGGCCAACATTACCGCTCATGCGCTACCAAGTGGGGATGGAGAGAAGATGAAAATCGCCCGCCCTACAAATGACCCAAGGCCATCATTCAGGCAAATGCGAAAACACAACTCAATTACCAACCCATCTTTCACATGGAAAGGAAACCTGTTGCTGGTATCATCTGAAGGGGCACGTGGGGACCAAGACAAGCCAGGGAGCCACACAACAACAGCCCATACAGCTCCAAGAACTTGGAGAGCGGAAGGGGAATTGTTCACATATGCCTCCCAGGCCGAGCCTGGCCAACATTACCGCTCATGCGCTACTGAGTGGGGATGGAGAGAAGATGAAAATCGCCCGCCCTACAAACGACCCAAGGCCATCATTCAGGCAAACGCAAAAACACAACTCAATTACCAACCCACCTTTCACACGGAAAGGAAACCTGTCACTAGTATCATCTAAAGGGGCACGTGGGGACCAAGACGAGCCAGGGAGCCACACCACAACAGCCCATACAACTCCAAGAACTTGGAGAGCGGAAGGGGAATTGTTCACATATGCCTCCCAGGCCGAGCCTGGCCAACATTACCGCTCATGCGCTACCGAGTGGGGATGGAGAGAAGATGAAAATCAGCCGCCCTACAAACGACCCAAGGCCATCGTTCAGGCAAACGTGAAAACACAACTCAATTACCAACCCACCTTTCACACGGAAAGAAAACTTGTCGCTCAGATCATCTGGAATTTGAATGGGCCCCCGCATGACCGAAACGAAGCAGCAAGGGAGAGCTAGGCAAAGGAGCAACAAGAACATGCACAAAGCCAACCTCGGGTCACAACTTAGCATTTTTCATACCGGCTCGTTGGCCTGTGCGCACCCTCGCCCGAATGAATTTGCATGGGTGCCCGAACGACCGAAACTGTAAGACCTTCGCAACTCGGGCAGGCGAGCGACGGGCGCGTGGCATGGCGGGCGCACACAGGTGCGACGAGCGGGCGGACGTGCGACGGGCGGGCGCTCCTTGGGCAACGAAGTGCGACATTCATCCGAACCTTATGCGACATTAATATGCAACGATGGGAAGTGACACTTAAAATAAACTAAGTGTTTGACCTCCTTTTATATGTGATACAACATGGAGTTGGGCTGACTTGTGTTGGAGCACATTTGGGCGTTGAATGTTGGTTTATGGGGTCGGTCTTAAGGCTGGACACCCCCTCCAAACATACGCAGAGATGTGTATAAATACAAGGAGCCTAGAGCTCATTTGCATCACTCATCCAACGCAGTTCTCTTCTACGCATTGAGCAGGGGTAAAAGGAAGGCGCAGAGATAAGGTAGAGTGCGCATAACTCATGCGCTCTACAGTAGAAGTGCGCAGTTTTACCGGAAGTCAAGTGTAGGTGTGAGGTACGGTTTTGAGGTGGATTTGTGCAGAACTTAAAGGAGGAGTTCTTGGTGTCTCGGGTGAGCACCCTCCTACCGTATGAGGTTGGCACATGTATTGTAAAGGCTGTCTTTGCCTTGGTTGTAAATTATTCTAAGTATAGACTTGGAGTTTTGCCAAGTATACTTGATGATGTATTATTGAAGAACTGTTATAATATATTATTGTTGGGCAGACTGTTCGGGAGTTGCCCCTCCCTTTATACTTGTGTGCAATTGTTGATGTTCTTGGTTAATTGCATATGGATAATGAATGAGTATGGGCTTCATTAAGTATAAAGGATAAATGCATTTTACTTGGTTGCGAAACACAAACTAAGTAAGGACAAGTGAATTAGGCGTAGTCCATGTGCATGAGTATTGTTAAAAAGAAAGTGTTCGGTGGTGCCGCACCTCGCCGGCACGGTTGAAAGACCACCGTAGGCTTGGGGGCGTGACAGTTGGTATCAGAGCAGCTGATCTGGTATTGAAGCTGCTACACAACTTCACCGAAGTGAAGTTGGTAGCAGAGCTCGGTTGGAGCTGGTGATAGAGCAAGGTTTGCTCGGATAGGCACTACAGGTGAAGGAAACCGTTTCACACGAAGTGGAACAAGGGTTGGTTCTAATTGCAGGTGACTTGGTGAAGCTGTTGAATGGTTGAAACTAGATTGCAAAAGAGCAAGAAGTTGTTAGAGATGGCAACTGAATCTCAGGCTGGGTCTAGTCATACGATGAAGGATACTACTCTTGGGTTCATTGAAAAGGTGATTGAAAAGATGGAGGCTTTGGAGACTTCTTGGGATAAGAATATGGACTTGCTTGCTAAAGAGAAAGAGACCAACTTGAAGACCAAAGAAGAGCTTGAAGAACTCCGGACACAACATGATGAACTTCGAGCACAGTATGAGTACATTGATCTTATGTGTACACAACTTGAAGTAAGGGTCAAAGATGTTGAAGAATCAAGGGATCAGGGTCTTGCAGAGATCGTGAACTTGAGGAAAACTATTGACTCGGCCAATGATGAGATAGTGGTGTTGAAGAAGGCAGTGAGGCACAACTTAGGTGGAGGAGTACCTCATATGAAGGTCAAGGAACCAGAATCTTATGATGGCACACGGAATGCAAAGACTCTTGGCAACTTTCTATGGGACATGGAGCAATACTTGGAACAGTTGGGTCTATCTGATGATGAGACAAAGGTCAAGGTAGCTGCTCAGTTCTTAACAAAGGATGCTACGATGTGGTGGCGAAGGAGGTTAGGTCAGATTGCCAATGGTAGTGCTGATGACATTACTTCGTGAGATGACATGAAGAAGGCTTTGCAGACTCATTTCAGTCCTCGGGATGAAACATGGGAAGCAAGGACGAATATTAAGTACATAAAACAAACCGGAAGCCTACCAGCATATCAGTAGGAGTTTGCAAGTGCAGCTCTGGAACTTCCTGACATGGCGGAGAGGGACAAGGTGTTTAACTTCATTATTGGGTTGAAGCCTTGGGCACGCAATGAAGTGAAGAGGCAGAAGATTAGGACACTTGAAGAAGCTTTTGCTGCTATTGACAGGTTGGTGGAACATTATGATGAGACTTCTGATGATAGAAAGAAGAAGTCCGAGGAATCGAAAGATAAGAAGAAGGAAGATGCTTTAAAATCGGATGATAGTTCGAAGATGAAGAAACCTTTGAAATGTTGGATTTGTGCTGGTCCACATATGGTGAAGAATTGTCCTTCTAAACCAAAGGTGGCTGCTATTGCACAATATGATGGAAAGAATGAAGGTGCTTCGGTGGGGATGATGCAGATACTTGGTGCTTCTGCTACTACGGAGGTGGTCTCTAGGAGAGATCCTGAAAGGAACATATTGGAGTATGTTCAGATGAAAGTTGGAGGTGCTGATATACTCACTATGGTAGATAGTGGGGCTTCTCACAACTTCATGAGTGAAGATACTGCGAGAAGAATTGGACTGAAGTTTGTACCGGTAAAGGCACAAATGAAGACAATGAATTCTCCTCCTATGGGGATTCTTGGTATAGCTGAGAAGGTGGACACTACACTTGGTGAATGGACCGGGAAGGTGGACTTCACTATAGTGCGGATTGATGACTATGAAGCTGTATTGGGGATGGAATTCATGAAATAATTTGAGGCTATGGTTGTACCACATTTGAGGAAACTCTACATTTATGATGGAAGAGAAGATGTACCCATTGGTGTTCCAACCATTGGTGTGACAAAACCTGATCATAAATTAGGAGGAATGCAAATGGAGGATAAGGAGAAAGTGAACAAGCGGTTGTCCACTGTGGAGGCAAAGCTTGTGGAGCAGTCATTGGTCATTAGATCACTTTCAGATAGCATCTTGGATTTTTCAAGAAGGCTAGAGCTGGTGGAAGATGATGATGATGATGTTGATGAGGTATATGTGAGGCCGGATGTCCAGAAGGAAGACCGGGAGGCATATCTACAAAGTATGGAGATTGAGGATCCTGATAGATGGATTGAGTTGATTAGTGAGGGAGAGCCTTCAGGCTCTACTCCCTCTACATCTTCTTAGATGAAAAGAGAAGATGGGGCTCATTGTTAGCTGCTCATGGCAGTGAGTCCTTAAACATGGTTGAGCAGGTATGATTGATGGTGCAAGGATGGCTTGGCATCAAGCATCATGACATGTTGCAGATGGATGGAGTTTCCATGGACCTGAGCATGGATTGTAGATTCTTGATGAGTCAAGGATGTGGAAGATGTTTGAGGAACAGTTGATGAGGAAATGAGGATGTTCACTCTCATGGATTGGGCGTGATGGTTGGATTAGCTACCCAACTAGTTCAGACATGGGGTCATGAAGTGTACAGAGATGTGTTGGCATTATGCTGGAGTATCATGACAGAGGTTCACATGATGACATATGGATCAAGATGACTACTGTTATATTGTTGAGATGAGATGTTGACACATGGTTGAGGTGTGTTAGCACTTGTTGACATAGCATGGGCAGTTTTGCACATGGTGATGATGATATGATGAAGTTTGACACATTGTTACGGTGGACATGTATCTTGAGTTGGAGGGATCAACCTTCCATGGTGGAGAGCAGCATGAGGAGATTGTGCCAAGGTGGTCATGGACATATGATATATGAAATACATTAGTATGGAGCATCTTGGTGACAGTTGGTTGCTAAGGTGGAGCATGATGGAGATGGGATTCTACATATGGTGTAGGGATGTTTGCCTTATGTGGAGGAGTCGACATCATGGTTGATGATGATCTTGGTGGAGAGCTACCGAGACGGTATGTTGTCGAGGATGACAACAATTTCAGGTGGAGGAGTATGTAAGACCTTCGCAACTCGGGCAGGCGAGCGACGGGCGCGCGGCACGGCGGGCGCACATCGGTGTGATGAGCGGGCGGACGTGCGACGGGCGGGCGCTCCTTGGGCGACGAAGTGCGACATTCATCCGAACCTTATGCGACATTAATATGCGACGATGGGAAGTGACACTTAAAATAAACTAAGTGTTCGACCTCCTTTTATATGCGATACAACATGGAGCTGGGCCGACTTGTGTTGGAGCACGTTTGGGCGTTGAATGTTGGTTTATGGGGTCGGCCTTAAGGCTGGACACCCCCTCCAAACATATGCAGAGATGTGTATAAATACAAGGAGCCTAGAGCTCATTTGCATCACTCAGCCAACGCAGTTCTCTTCTACGCATTGAGCAAGGGTAAAAGGAAGGCGCAGAGATAAGGTAGAGTGCACATAACTCATGCGCTCTACAGTAGAAGTGCGTAGTTTTACCGGAAGTTAAGTGTAGGTGTGAGGTATGGGTTTGAGGTGGATTTGTGTAGAACTTAAAGGAGGAGTTCTTGGTGTCTCGGGTGAGCACCCTCCTACCGTATGAGGTTGGCACATGTATTGTAAAGGCTGTCTTTGCCTTGGTTGTAAATTATTCTAAGTATAGACTTGGAGTTTTGCCAAGTATACTTGATGATGTATTATTGAAGAACTGTTATAATATATTATTGTTGGGCAGATTGTTCGGGAGTTGCCCCTCCCTTTATACTTGTGTGCAATTGTTGATGTTCTTGGTTAATTGCATATGGATAATGAATGAGTATGGGCTTCATTAAGTATAAAGGATAAATTCATTTTACTTGGTTGCAAAACACAAACTAAGTAAGGACAAGTGAATTAGGTGTAGTCCATGTGCACGAGTATTGTTAAAAAGAAAGTGTTCGGTGGTGCCGCACCTTGCCGGCACGGTTGAAAGACCACCGTAGGCTTGGGGGCGTGACAGAAACGAAGCCACAAGGGAGAGCCGGGCAAACGAGCTGCACAAACGTGCACAAAGCCAACCTCGGGTCACAACTTAGCATTTTTGATACAGGCTCGTTCACCCGGGCACGCCCTCGCCCGAACGACCCGCCCGAACGAGTTCACACGGGCGCCATCAAACGACCCGCCCGAACGATTTTGCATGGGCGCCCGAACGACTGAAACGAAGCCACAAGGGAGAGCTGGGAAAACGAGCTACATGAAAGTGCACAAAGCCAACCTCGGGTCACAACTTAGCATTTTTTATACGGGCTCGTTCGCCCAGGCGCACCCTCGCCCGAACGACCCACCCGAACGAGTTCACACGGGCGCCCTCTAACGACCTGCCCGAACGACCGAAACGAAGTGACAAGGGAGAGCCAGGCAAACGAGCTGCACGAACATGCACAAAGCCAACCTCGGGTCACAACTTAGCATTTTTGATACGGGCTCATTCGCCTGGGTGCGCCCTAGCCCGAACGACCCGCCCGAACGAGTTCACACTGGCGCCCTCAAACGACCCGCCCGAACGACCGAAACGAAGCAACAAGTCAGAGCCGGGCAAACGAGCTGCACGAATGTGCACAAAGCCAACCTCGGGTCACAAATTAGCATTTTTGATATGGGCGCGCCCTCGCCCGAATGACCCGCATGAACGAGTTCACACGGGCGCCCTCAAACGACCCGCCCGAACGACCGAAACGAAGCGACAAGGGAGAGCCGGGCAAACGAGCTGCACGAACGTGCACAAATCCAACCTTGGGTCACAACTTAGCATTTTTAATACGGGCTCGTTCGCCCGGGCACACCCTCGCCCGAACGACCCGCCCGAATGAGTTCACGCGGGCGCCCTCAAACGACCCGCCCGAACGACCCAAACGAAGCGACAAGGGAGAGCAGGGAAAACGAGCTGCATGAACGTGCACAAAGCCAACCTCGGGTCACAACTTAGCATTTTTGATACGGGCTCGTTCGCCCGGGCGCGCCCTCGCTCGAACGACCCGCCCGAATGAGTTCACGCAGGTGCCCTCAAACGACCCACCCGAACGACCCAAACGAAGCGACAATGGAGAGCGGGCAAACGAGCTGCACAAACATGCACAAAGCCAACCTTGGGTCACAACTTAGCATTTTTGATACGGGCTCGTTCGCCCGGGCGCGCCCTTGCCCGAACGAGTTCACGCGGGCGCCCTCAAACGACCCGCCCAAACGACCGAAACGAAGCGACAAGGGAGAGCCGGGCAAACGAGCTGCACGAACGTGCACAAAGCCAACCTCTGGTCACAACTTAGCATTTTTGATACGACCCGAACGACCCGCACGAACGAGTTCACGCGGGTGCCCTCAAATGACCGCCCGAATGACCGAAACGAAGCGACAGGGAAGAGCCGGGCAAACGAGCTGAACGAACATGCACAAAGCCAACCTCGGGTCACAACTTATCATTTTTGATACGGGCTCGTTTGTCCGAGCGCGCCCTCGCCCGAACGTCCCGCCCGAATGAGTTCACACGTGCGCCCTCAAACGACCCGCCTGAACGACCCAAACGAAGCGACAAGGGAGAGTCAGGCAAACGAGCTGCACGAACGTGCACAAAGCCAACCTCGGGTCACAACTTAGCATTTTTGATACGGGCTCGTTCACCCGGGCGCGCCCTCGCCCGAGCAACCCCCCCGAACGAGTTCACACGGGCGCCCACAAACGACCCGCCCGAATGATTTTGCATGGGCGCCCGAACGACCGAAACGAACCGACAAGGGAGAGCCGGGCAAACGAGTTGCACGAACGTGCACAAAGCCAACCTCGTGTCACAACTTAGCATTTTTGATACGGCCCTCGCCCGAACGACCCGCTCGAACGAGCTCACATGGGCGCCCTCAAACGACCCGCCTGAACGAGTTCACACGGGCGCCCTCAAACGACCCGCCTGAACGATTTTGCATGGGCGTCCGAACGACCGAAACGAACCGACAAGGGAGATCCGGGCAAACGAGTTGCACGAAGGTGCACAAAGCTAACCTCGGGTCACAACTTAGCATTTTTTATATGGCCCTCGCCCGAACGACCCGCCGAATGAGTTCACACGGGCGCCTCAAACGACCCACCCGAACGACCCACCCGAACGACCGCCCGAATGAGTTCACACGGGCGCCCTCAAACGACCCACCCGAATGACCCACCTGAACGACCCGCCCAAACGAGTTCACACGGGCGCCCTCAAACGACCCGCCCGAACAAGCTCACACGGGTGCCCTCAAACGACCCGCCCGAACGATTTTTCATGGGCGGCCCGAACGACCGAAACGAACCGACAAGGGAGAGCCAAGCAAACGAGCTGCACGAACGTGCACAAAGCCAACCTCGGGTCACAACTTAGCATTTTTGATACGGCCCTCGCCCGAACGACCCGCCCGAACGAGTTCACACGGGCGTCGTCAAATGACCGCCCGAACGACCCACCCGAACGACACGCCCGAACGAGCTCACACGGGCGCCCTCAAACGACCCACCCAAACGACCCACCCGAACGACCCGCCCGAACGAGCTCACACGGGCGCCCTCAAACGACCCGCCCAAACGATTTTTCATGGTCGCCCGAACGACCGAAACGAACCGACAAGGGAGAGCCAGGCAAACGAGCTACACGAACGTGCACAAAGCCAACCTCGGGTCACAACTTAGAATTTTTGATATGGCCCTCGCCCGAACGACCCCCGCCGAACGAGCTCACACGGGCGCCCTCAAACGACCTGCCCGAACGAGTTAACATGGGCGCCCTCAAATGACCCGCCCGAACGATTTTGCATGGGTGCCCGAACGACCGAAACGAACCGACAAGGGAGAGCCGGGCAAACGAGCTGCACGAAGGTGCACAAAGCCAACCTCGGGTCACAACTTAGCATTTTTGATACGGCCCTTGCCCGAACGACCCGACGAACGAGTTCACACGGGCACCCTCAAATGGCCCGCCCGAACGACCCACCCGAACGACCCGCCCGAACGAGTTCACACGGGCGCCCTCAAACGGACCCACCCGAACAAGTTCACACGGGCGCCCTCAAACGACCTGCCGAACGACGCACCTGAATGACCCGCCCGAACGAGTTCACACGGGCGCCCTCAAACGACCCGCCCGAACGATTTTTCATGGGCGCCCGAACGACCGAAACGAGCCGACAAGGGACAGCCGGGCAAACGAGCTGCACGAACGTGCACAAAGCCAACCTCGGGTCACAACTTAGAATTTTTGATACGGCGCTCGCCTTAATGACCCGCCCGAACAAGTTCACACGGGCGCCCTCAAACGACCTGCCAAGCGACCCACCCGAACGACCCGCTCGAATGACCCACCCGAACGACCCCGCCCGAATGAGTTCTCACGGGCGCCCTCAAACGACCCGCCCGAACGACCCACCCGAATGACCCGCACGAACGAGTTCACACAGGCGCCCTCAAACGACCCGCCCAAACGATTTTTCATGGGCGCCCGAACGACCGAAACAAACCGACAAGGGAGAGCTAGGCAAACGAGCTGCACGAACGTGCACAAAGCCAACCTCGGGTCACAACTTAGCATTTTTGATACGGCCCTCACCCGAACGACCCGCCTGAACGAGTTCACACCGGCGCCCTCAAACGACCCGCCTGAACGACCCACCCGAACGACCCGCTCAAACGAGTTCACACGGGCGCCCTCAAACGACCCGCCCGAACGACCCACCCGAACGACCCGCCCGAACGAGTTCACACGAGCGCCCTCAAACGACCTGCCCGAACGACCGAAACGAACTGACAAGGGAGAGCCGGGCAAACGAGCTGCACGAACGTGCACAAAGCCAACCTCGGGTCACAACTTAGCATTTTTGATACGGCCCTCACCCGAACGAGTTCACACAGGCGCCCTCAAACGACCCGCCCGAACGACCCACCCGAACGAGTTCACACGGGCGCCCTCAAACGACCCGCCCGAACGACCCACCCGAACGACCCGCCTGAACGAGTTCACACGGGCGCCCTCAAACGACCCGCTCGAACGATTTTGCATGGGCGCCCGAACGACTGAAACGAACCGACAAGGGAGAGCCGGGCAAACGAGCTGCACGAACGTGTAAAAATCCAACCTCGGGTCACAACTTAGCATTTTTGATACGGCCCACGCCCGAACGACCCGCCCGAACGAGTTCACACGGGCACCCTCAAACGACCCGCCCGAACGATTTTTCATGGGCGCTCGAACGACCGAAGCGAACCGACAAGGGAGAGCCGGGCAAACGAGCTGCACGAACGTGCACAAAGCCAACCTCAGGTCACAACTTAGCATTTTTGATACGGCCCTCGCCCGAACGAGTTCACACAGGCGCCCTCAAATGACCCGCCCGAGCGAGTTCACACGGGCACCCTCAAACGACCCGCCCGAACGATTTTGCATGGGCTCCCAAACGACTGAAATGAACCGACAAGGGAGAGCCGGGCAAACGAGCTGCACGAATGTGCACAAAGCCAACCTCGGGTCACAACTTAGCATTTTTGATACGGACCTCGCCCGAACGACCCGGCTGAACGATTTCACACGGGCACCCTCAAACGACCCGCCCGAACGACCCACCCAAACGACCCACCCGAACGAGTTCACACGGGCGCCCGCAAGCGACCCGCCCGAACGACCCACCCGAACGACCCGCCCGAACGAGTTCACACGGGCGCCCTCAAACGACCCGCCTGAATGACCCACCTGAACGACCCGCCCGAACGAGTTCACACGGGCGCCCTCAAACAACCCGCCTGAACGATTTTTCATGGGCGCCTGAACGACCGAAACGAACCGACAAGGGAGAGCCGGGCAAACGAGCTGCACGAATGTGCACAAAGCCAACCTCAGGTCACAACTTAGCATTTTTGATACGGCCCTCGCTCGAACGACCCGCCCGAACGAGTTCACACGGGCGCCCTCAAACGACCCGCCCGAACGAGTTCACACGGGTGCCCTCAAACGACCCACCCGAACGACCTGCCCGAACGAGTTCACACAGGCACCCTCAAACCACCCACCTGAACGACCCACCCGAACGACCCGCCCGAACGAGTTCACACGGGTGCCCTGAAACGACCCGCCCGAATGATTTTGCATGGGCACCCGAACGACTGAAACGAACCGACAAGGGAGAGCCGGGCAAACGAGCTGCACGAACGTGCACAAAGCCAACCTCGGGTCACAACTTAGCATTTTTGATACGGGCTCATTCGCCCGGGCAGGCCCTCGCCAGAACGACCCGCCCGAAAGAGTTCGCACGGGTGCCCTCAAACGACCCGCCTGAACGATTTTGCATGGGCGCCCGAATGACCGAAACAAACCGACAAGGGAGAGTCGGGCAAACGAGCTGCACGAACGTGCATAAAGCCAACCTCGGGTCACAACTTAGCATTTTTTATACGGCCCTCGCCCGAATGACCTGCTCGAATGATTTCACACGGGCAGCCTCAAACAACCTGCCCAAACGTGTTCACACAGGCACCCTCAAACTACCCTCCCGAATGGTTTTGCATGGGCGCCCGAACGACTGAAACGAATCGACAAGGGAGAGCCGGGCAAACAAGCTGCATGAACGTGCACAAATCCAACCTCGGGTCACAACTTAGCATTTTTGATACGGGCCTCACCTGAACGAGTTCACACGGGCGCCCTCGAACGACTCGCCTGAACGTGTTCGCACGGGCGCCCTCAAACGACCCGCCCGAACGAGCTCACATGGGCACCCTCAAACGACCCGCTCGAATGATTTTGCATGGGCGCTCGAACGACCGAAACGAACCGACAAGGAAGAGCTGGGAAAACGACCCGCCCGAACGAGTGTTTACACGACAAACGAGCCGCTCGAACGAGTTTACATGGGCTCCGACACTGAACCAAAACGAAGTCACAAGGGAGATTCGGGCAAACGGGCGGCACGATCGTGCACGAGGCCCACCCCCCTTCACAACTTAGCATTTTTTATACGGCCACGTGTGCCGTCACACGACACGACATGACACGACCTGACCCGTTTGCACGGGAACCCACACACGACACGTCCCGACCCGCCCGAACGAAATTTGGGGTTTCCATGGGCGCACGACCCGAACGAATTTCGGGGTTTCCGTGGGCGCACGACCCGAACGAAGCCACGAGGGAGCATCAAGCAAACGGACCACACGAACATGCAGAAGACACACGGGTTGTCACGACTTAGCATTTTTGGCACGCCCACGTGTGCCCGGGCCCCACACACGGCACGACATGGCTCGACCGGCCTTGTGTGAGCCGACCTAACCCGCCCGAACGCGTTTGCACGGGCACCCACACACGACATGACACGAGCCGACCCGAACAAAATTTGGGGTTTCCTTATATGCACAACTCGAACGAAATTTGGGGTTTCCAAGGGTGCGCGACCCGAACGAAGGCACAAGGCAGCGTTGGGCAAATGGGGCGCACGAACGTGTAGAAGGCACACGGGGGGTCATGACTTAGCATTTTTGGCACTACCACGTGTGCCCGAGACCCACGCATGGCACGACCCGACCCACCCGAACAAAGGCACGACTGAGCGTCGGGCAAACAGGTCACGCAAACGTGCAGGCGGCACACGGGTGGTCACGCCCGAACATTTTTTGCACGGCCACATGTTCTCGAGCACCCACGCGTGGCACGACACGACCCGACCCCACTCGAGTCGCCCGAACGCGTTTGCACGGGCACCCACACACGACACGACTCGACCCGTCCGAACGGAATTTGGGGTTTCCATGTGTTCACGCCCCGAATGAAATATGGGGTTTCCATGGGTGCACGACCCGATCGAAGGCCCGAGGGAGTGTCGGGCAAATGGACCACACGAATGTGCAGAAGGCACACGGGCGGTGACGACTTAGAATTTTTGGCACGGAAACGTGTGCCGGGGCACCCACACACGGCACGACACGACCCGACCCGCCCTGGGTGAGCCAACCCGAATCGCCCGAACGAAATTTGGGGTTTCCATGGGTGTACGACCCGAACGAAGAAGGCACATGGGCGGTCATGACTTGGCATTTTCGGCACGCCCACGTGTGCCCGCGCACCCCCACACACGGCATGGCACGGGATGACCCGGCCCGCTTGAAGGAAATTTGGGGTTTGAACGGGTGCACAACCCGAACGAAGTCACGAGGGTAGGAATATCTTTGACTCTAATACATAAATATACCTGGAGTAACATGCCCTTAATATCTTCAACATTTTCTCTTGACTCTTTATAACACTTTAACATGTGCTAGGCCTATTTCAATGAGCAAGAAACTCAATGACAAATATAATATATATATATATATATATATATATATATATATATATTTATATATTTATATATTTATATATTTATTTATTTTCCTGAATAAATACAAATATCAAAAGTACATTTATGAAGACCAAACCCAGTTACACTTTCTTCAACACCCCCTCTCAACTAGGGAGGTATTCGTAAATCATTACAAGGTGTTTGGCTATTTTTCAATCTTGAATAATTCACATAAGAGAAAATGGATTGGCAACCCATCTCTTATAGCATCATATTAGCCAACATTGTTCATAGCAAGGCCTTGACTAACGGCTTTATCTTTCATAATACCAGAGCACAATGTTGGCGAGGCCAATGGCTTATAAACACCTTGGTCATTGTCTCTAAAGGTACATACCCACCCAGGTGTTCCCTGAGTATGACCTTCCAGGACAATTCTTGTCTTGGGTTCCCATCCCTCAAAGAATATTGCTCCTCTTGCCTACTCTTATCTTGGGTGCCCTACACATCCTCAAAGAGCATCAGATGCCAAATGATTGCCCAATCCTCCCGTTATTTCTTGCCAAGTGAAGACAAGAATGTTGTGTCTATCTCTTCCCCTTGATTGGGGAAGACATGCCCAAGTTTCCTCTGACAAGGAACTTGCCCAAGCTCCTTTGTATTTGGGAACTTGTTAGAACTCCCTCTTAGCTAGGGACTTGTCCATTCATCAACAACGTCTTCTTCGTGGGTCCTTCAGTCGCTTGATCTCCTTCTTTCCTTCGATGTCATGAAGTCTTTGTTTGAACTTCTTCTTGGCAGGGTACCGGCCATCGATCACTTTCCCCCCTGGTTTGTCATGTCATTGCTCCCTTCGTGGAAAGTGGCCTTCTTGATATATATCAGGGTCTTTTTGTCATCTAGCTACTCCTTTGTCACCTTGTCTATCCTTCATAACACTTATCACATGGATGCTTAGTTGTACTCTCTTGTTCCCATACTTTGATTTAGTGGCCCTTCATGTCTTCATCGTGATATTTCTCTTCATCATGACATATTTGTAGAGTTGAATCGATTATCTGCACCTTACTATCTCCAAGGCCTTCGTAGGTGTCAAGGGTCCTTTATCTTTTTCTTCCTTTGTCAGAGTTGTCATGCCTTCTTTCGAGAGATGTTAAGGAATCTTGTCAAATAGTTATTCTTTGTGACCGCGATGTTCTTCATTTGCTTCTTATTGGATTGATTGGTCAACCACCTTATACTCCTTATGAGAGCACTTCTTCATGTTGACCTTTACTCCACTGTATCACATGCCTCCGAGCATGTCGTTGGCGAAAGAGATCCTTTTATTCTTGATCGTGATTCTAGAACTTTTCCCATGACCCAATCAATATATATGGCGACATGACTTAAACTTTGATGCATACATACCTCACCTTGATTATTATTTTATCATCACGGCTTTATTTGATAGTTCTCCTCGACTGGTGTAGCCTTTATTGCTTCATCTGCTCTCGCCTCTATATCATCCTCTCTTGAATCCCATAAAGGGGACCCCCAATGAGACCTCTACCCCCTTTGAAAGAAGACTTTAAGCAAAGAGGTTGACTTAGTCCTAGGAGGATCTTCCTTCTTTTGCTTCTTGTCGTCTTCTTTCACTTCTTGAGTTACATGAGCTTCTTCCATTTTTCTCTTGTTGTTGTTGTCCTTCTTAAGTTTAGGAAAATCCCTTTTGTAGCGTCCATACTCTTTGCATCCAAACCGTTCGACTTTGGACATGTAGTGGCTCCAACCAATTTGTTACTTTCCTTGCAAAAAGACACTGAGGTATACTCAGAAAGGGGACATATACTTACTTGATAGAGTTTGAGATGTAGTGAACTTGCTTTCTTCTTGAAGACTTGATGGCTTGCATTCCTTAGATCTTGATGTTGTTCAAGTTTCTTTCTTCAAATGGACTTGCTTGATGACTTGACTCGTAGTTCCTTTCATTCTTCAAGATGGTGTAGCTTGATGTAGTTCCCTCTTTGATTTGTTCTTCTTGTAGGTGCCTTTATACAAGGTGTTTCTTCTTGCTTTGTAGTCTTCCATGAGGAATGATAGATGGTAGACCTTCTTGTCCTTGATGTGATTGAGACTTCTTGGCTTGACACTTCAACCTTGCGGATGTTCTTGAGATTCCCTTTCCTTGATGTGTCACCTTAGCTCCGATACAGCGTTGAAGAATCTGGGGCAATGGGGTATAGCGGGATTCTTCTAGACTTGATAAAAATTTGTGAAGCTCTTTTGCAATTTATCATGTTATCTTGATCTTTTTCTCTTCTTATTAATGCATGTGTGTTTACTTTCATCAAACTGGTGCCAAAAACATAAGAAAAAGAACACAAGATGTTGGCTCTCTGCCACGGAAAAACCTCTCTCTCTCTCTCTCAGAGAGGAAAACCCTTTTGTAAATTTCCCTCATTGAAGCTTCTTATTGGTCATTGCGAAGCCCTAGACCCTTGACAATAATATCCCCCAAGCACAAGTCGAGTCCTTCCTCCTCTCTGCACTTTGTTTCTTCGACGCTTCGTTCCCCGGCACTCTGTCCTTCTTTCAACTTTTGATAGCCCATGGTGGACTAGCTCTAGAAGAGACTCCAACCTTTGATCCTTAGCGAGGTCCTTTACCAATGAAGAAACCTTCATTCTCTTGACCAACCGAGCCTTTTTCTTGATGTGAGGTTGCAGGATCGATGTACACCAAGTTTACTGCACCTGGGGCGATTTCCATCGCGACGAGACATGGAAACCCCAAATTTCCCCGCACTTGGGATGCTTTCGATAAGGCGGGACATGGAATCCCTGGGTACCCCGCAATTTGGCGACCTTTGTCGAGGAGGGATCGCGAGACCCCATGTCACGCTCCTATCCTAGTGGTAGTATTTCAACCACGCATAAGCGGGTGCGGCACCGCCGTACTTTTTCCTTTTACCAATACTTGAGTACACAGTCTGCGCCTACTTCAACACTCGGTCAATTTTCCAGTAAGTGTTCTTAACAATGCAGCGAAAACAACTTACCATAAATTTATCTTCTTCAATTATTCTTTCAACTTGTCGTGTCGTGTGGTCGTGCTGCACTAGCCTGCGGCCTGCACGACACAACTCCACACCTGAACTGCGAACCTGTCCGCCCAAATTTCCCTTCCGCAGCGCCCAAACTCTACCCGTCGGTGCGGTCCGTAGTGAGGGCGCATGGCCCCCATGCAGTGCGGCCTGCCTGCCCGGACGGTAACCCGCCCTGCTCTGCTTGTCCGTGCTACCAAACCCAACCCGCCCTCTGTAATCCGCCTGCTGGTGCGGCCCTCTTACCCGCGTCCTTATCTTCCTTCCGTTTTTGCCCAACTCGTTCCTTCGCACTTGTTCTGCGATGTGGAAGTCTGAGTTCGATGTCCCTTCGTCGAACGCCATCCTCCTTACTTATACGCATCCTTTCACCCAAGGGCCATGTCTCTCGAGGATAACAAGGGTCGGCTCCATCAACATGCATGCCCGGCTGACCTGCCACATAACCTCGACACGCCCCATTCCAACGAACCACCGCGTCCCTTTGTGTGCACCGTCGCACCCATGGGTCATCTCCAACACCTCGCTGATTACACCCATCGCCGCACGTCGCACACCTGCCCGCATCCTGACTCGTCCGCACATGGTCACCTCTTTCATACGGGAACGCAACAAGGGTCGACCGCGCCTTCCGTCGGTGGCTTGCCCATCATGCAGGTATCAAGGGGCATGCGCCATCCCCAACATGGCGCGAGCGACATGGGAACCCCGTGTGTCATTCCCCCAGCCCTACAGTACTCTTTCAGCCGTACTTGGCGAGGTGCGGCGCCACCGAACACTTTCTTTTCACCAATACTTATGTTCATGGACTACGCCTAACCATTAGTCTACTCAGTTTGTTTTTCGCAACCAAGTATTATTATGTTTCCTTTATGCCAATGAACACCTATACGCATAGGCAATTATCATCAACAATTATACATGAAGAACACAATTGCATAGTGTAAAGGGAGGGGCAACTCCCTCAACAATGAGTCTACCCGAATACAATATATTATTCAACTCTACAATGTTTACGGGGCTTTACAAGTATACTTGGGAAACACCAAGTTTCATACTTAGCCAATTTTACAAATAGGCAACACCTCCGTGTGCCAACCGAGTTCCTTGCCCGAGCTGGGCGGGCGCGCCCTCACACGAGCTGCCAACCGTACTCGTCGGCTGAACCTCGTTTACCGCTGCACGACGGGCGGGTGACCTCACCCGAGTCACCCAGCGTTTCCTGTTGCACGACGGGTGGGCGACTTACCCGAGTCACCCGAGACAGCTCTGCATTTCTTCTTCCACGACGGGCGGGCGACCTACCTGAGACACCCCGTGTCACACCGAACGGCAGGTTCCTTCCTTACCTGCGCCCTCACCCGAGAACCGAACCCTGTGCGTATCGTGTGTGCTTTCCCAAGAACGGGTGCATATATGCCCGCGCCTCTTTGCGACCTGCTCCACTACTTCGCACTTTTTTCTTGATCACCGAATGCTCATGTTCGAATGTCCATCTTCGAATGAATGCCAAATGCTCCAACGCCTTGCCATATTTATACGAGCGGTTGGGCGAGTTGCTGCCCAGGCCGACTCGACCACCGCGTGCCAAAATGCCCTTACACGTCGCAAACTTGCCATCCAATTGCTGGTCGGCAAAAAATCCTTCATTCAAGTCGCCGCAACATGTGAGTCGGCCCGTGGGTTATGCCAAACGCTCCCACGCTATAAACCAACCATCGCTCCACCTTTAATGCGCATTATACTTATATCCCTTCCCACATTTCGGTTGTAGAGTTTGCACTTCGCACCGACGGGGAGAAACCGAACCGCAGGTCCTTACACCGTGTTTCCCAGACTTGGGTAGCAATTTTTGTTGTGACGCGAAATGGAAACCCAGTGTGTGTCTGCTGACTTGGGTAGCAGTTTTCATCGCGCCGCGAAATGGACACCGCGAGTTCCCTGGACTTTGGCGGCTCTTCGTGGCCCCACGACATGGAAATCTGAAGTTCCACAGACTCTCGGGCGATTCAGGGTGTGCCGCGACATGGAAACAGCGAGTTCCCCAGACTTGGGCAACGGTTTCGAAACACCCCAAGTTCCCGAGACTTGCGAGCTGGTTTGCATCGTCATCGAAACCCCAAGTTCCCCGCATTTCCCTTGTGTCGTAAAGGGCGCGACATGGAAACCCCAAGCTTCCTAGGCTTGGGCGTGACATGGAAAACCCCGAGTCCCCGCAGGCTTGGGCGCCGCCAGCTTCAGTCGTGGCGCGACATGGAAACCGCAAGTTTCCCCAGGCCTGGGCACTGGGGCGTGACTTGGAAACCCCCAGTTTTCCGAGGTTTGGGCGCCGCCGGTTTCGGTCGTGGCGCGACTCGGAAACCCTAAGTTTCCCAGGCTTGGGCGCCGCCGGGTTCGGTTGGGGCGCGACATGGAAACCCCAAGTTTCCCCTGGCTTGGGCACCAGGCCGCGACATAGAAACCCCAAGTTTCCCCAGGCTTGGGTGCGACTTGTAAACCCCAAAAAAATTTGCGCCGGGCGGAAACCCCAAATTTTGG
>CM062819.1:1589557655-1589680155 GCA_031772625.1 Pinus tabuliformis | reverse complement strand
CACGCACCCTATGTACAGGCAACCTAGGGGATTTCCCACAGCTTTACCGACCGGACGATGAATAATTTTCCCCTACGGCCACCTCCACGCAAAGGAGGGAGGTCGAAGCGTTTCACCTCAAAATCCTTCTTCCAGATAGCCCCCACCATCGATGACTATAGTAGCAAGCCTCCTCCCCATTGGACCACGAGCGCATACACAATTGAAACAACAAGTGCCCCCGAACCCTCCCCACAGAGAGGCCACCTAGGAGTCCACCCGGACAGCAGCAACGATGGACCTCGATCGCATGATCGCCTGCGGCAGCCTCAATGCAAAGGAAATGGAAGGAAACAAAACAACGAGACCAACCGAGCCCACAACCTCTCTTAGAAATGCCCCCCGACCCTCCACGCCACGCACCGAGGCCACCTAGGAGTCCACCCGCGCTAGCTGACGATGGAACTCGATCACTTGACCGCCTGTGGAAACCACAATGTGAAGGCAAAGGAAGGAAGCAAATGCAAATCAAGAGGGTCGCTACACAATACAAGGACACATATCCGAACAGGAAGAGGGATCAGTCAGCTCCGCACCCCACGCACCCTATGTACAGGCAACCTAGGAGATTTCCCACAGCTTTACCGACCGAACGATGAATAATTTTCCCCTACGGCCACCTCCATGCAAAGGAGGGAGGTCGAAGCATTCCACCTCGAAATCCTTCTTCCAAATAGCCCCCACCATCGATGACTATAGTAGCAAGCCTCCTCCCCATTGGACCACAAGCGCATACACAATTGAAACAACAAATGCCCATAAATGTTGTGACTTAACATTTCCAATCGCAAAAGCCTGCCACGCACGCAAGATGCAAGGGAAAAGCCGACCCCTCGATCAAACATATGGGCCAACACATCTATCAAAACCTTAAAGCCAAGGCAACCACGAACGATGTGCACTTTGAAAGGAATGCCAACCCTTGACTTTACAACAAGGAGAACAACACCTCACATCGCCCGATGGAAAAAGTAAGCAAGAGGGAGGGTAGGTGGTTTACAACCAAAACCCTTCCACGTCCCTCTTAAATGTATGCATCTCAATCGACAATGCCAACGCGGAAAGAGTACAAGCACAAGACACCGGTGCCATAAACAGCCAAATAATGAAGAGGCTAGCCATCACAAGGAGCCACACCACAACAACCCATACAACTCCCAAAACTTGGAGCAGAAGGGGAATTGTTCACATATGCCTCCAAGGACAAGCATGGCCAACATTACCGCTCATGCGCTACCGAGTGGGTATGGAGAGAAGATGAAAATCGGACACCCTACAAATGACCCAAGGCCATTCTTGAGGCAAACCCGAAAAACCAACTCAATTACCAACCCACCTTTCACACGAAAAGCAAAACCCTCCACACCAAATAGGGAGGAGGTGAACAATATAAAGAGGAGCCAATTTCAATGGAGCCACAAATGGCTACCCAACCCAATCAAAATTCTCTATTCGCAACAACCAACGGACACGATAGCAACATAGGCAATGACGGAGTTTTTGGGCTTCCATCTGGGACCCGCAACAACGAAGGCTCAAAGGAGCGCCAAGAAAATTTTCAACATTATTATCGTTGGGATGGGAAAGAGGGACGGGGATGAGCATGGCCCACATTACTGCTCATGTGCTACCGAGCGGGGATGGAGTGAAGACGAAAATCGGTCGCCCTTCAAATGACCCAAGGCCATCGTTCAGGCAAACCCAAAAACACAACTCGATCACCAACCCAACTTTCACACGGAAAGAAAACCTACCACTGGTATCATCAGGAGGGGCACGGCGGGACCAGGACGAGCCAGGGAGCCACACCACAAAATCCCATACAGCTCCAAAAACTTGGAGAGCAGAAGGGGAATTGTTCACATATGCCTCCCAGGCCGAGCCTGGCCAACATTACCGCTCATGCACTACCGAGTGGGGATGGATAGAAGATGAAAATCAGCCGCCATACAAACGACCCAAGGCCATCGTTTAGGCAAACCCGAAAACACAACTCGATCACCAACCCACCTTTCACACGGAAATAAAACCTGTCGCTGGTATCATCTGTAGGGGCACGAGGGGACCAAGACGAGCCAGGGAGCCACACCACAACGACCCATACAGCTCCAAGAACTTGGAGAGCGGAAGTGAAATTGTTCACATATTCCTCCCAGGCCGATCCTGGCCAACATTACCGCTCATGCGCTACCGAGGGGGGATGGAGAGAAGATGAAAATTGGCCACCCTACAAACAACCCAAGGCCATCGTTCAGGCAAACCCGAAAACACAACTCGATCACCAACCCACCTTTCACACGGAAATAAAACCTGTTGCTGGTATCATCTGAAGGGGCACGCGGGGACCAAGATGAGCCAGGGAGCCACACAACAATAGCCCATACAGCTCCAAGAACTTGGAGAGTGGAAGGGGAATTGTTCACATATGCCTCCCAGGCCGAGCCTGGCCAACATTACCGCCCATGCGCTACCGAGTGGGGATGGAGAGAAGATGAAAATCGGCCGTCCTACAAACCCAAGGCCATCGTTCAGGCAAACGAGAAAACACAACTCAATTACCAACCCACCTTTCACATGGAAAGAAAACTTGTCGTTCGGATCATCTAGAATTTGAATGGGCCCCCGCATGACCGAAACGAAGCAACAAGGGAGAGCTGGGCAAAGGAGCAGCAAGAACATGCACAAAGCCAACCTCGGGTCACAACTTAGCATTTTTCATACAGGCTCGTTGGCCCGTGCGCGCCCTCGCCCGAACGAATTTGCAAGGGTGCCCGCACGACCGAAACGAAGCGACAAGGGAGAGCCGGGAAAACGAGCTGCACGAACGTGCACAAAGCCAACCTCGGGTCACAACTTAGCATTTTTGATACGGGCTCGTTCGCCCGGGAACACCCTCGCTCGAATGAGTTCACATGGGCACCCTCAAAAGACCCACCCGAATGATTTTGCATGGGTGCCCGAATGACCGAAACAAAGCGACAAGGGAGAGCCGGGAAAACGAGCTGCACGAACATGCACAAAGCCAACCTCGGGTCACAACTTAGCATTTTTGATACGGGCTCGTTCGCCCGGGGGCGCCCTGGCCCGAACAACCCGCTCGAACGAGTTCACACGGACGCCCTCAAACGACCCGCCCGAACGATTTCGCATGGGCGCCCGAACGACCGAAATGAAGCAACAAGGGAGAGTCGGGCAAACAAGCTGCACGAACGTGCACAAAGCCAACCTCGGGTCACAACTTAGCATTTTTGATACGGGCGCACCCTTGCCCGAACGACCCCCACGAACGAGTTCACACGGGCGCCCTCAAACGACCCGCCCGAACGACCGAAACGAAGCGACAAGGGAGAGCCGAGCAAACCAGCTGCACGAACGTGCACAAAGCCAACCTTGGGTCACAACTTAGAATTTTTGATACGGGCTCGTTCACCCGAGCGCGCCCTCGCCCGAACAACCCGCCCGAACGAGTTGAAACGGGCGCCCTCAAACGACCCGCCCGAACGACCGAAACGAAGCGATAAGGGAGAGCCGGGCAAACGAGCTGCATGAACATGCACAAAGCCAACCTCAGGTCACAACTTAGCATTTTTGATACGGGCACACCCTCGCCCGAATGACCCACACGAACAAGTTCACACGGGCACCCTCAAACGACCCGCCCGAACGACCGAAACGAAGCGACAAGGGAGAGTCGGGCAAACGAGCTGCACGAACGTGCACAAAGCCAACCTCAGGTCACAACTTAGCATTTTTGATACGGGATCGTTCGCCCAGGCGCGCCCTCGCCCGAACGAGTTCACACAGGCGCCCTTAAACGACCCGCCCGAACGATTTCGCATCGGTGCCCGAACGACCGAAACGAAGCGACAAGGGAGAGCTAGGCAAACGAGCTACACGAACGTGCACAAAGCCAACCTCGGGTCACAACTTAGAATTTTTTATACGGTCTCGCTCACTCGAGTGCGCCATCGCCCGAACGAGTTCACACGGGCGCCCTCAAACGACCCGCCCAAACGAGTTCACACAGGCGCCCTCAAACGACCCGCCCGAAGGACTGAAACGAAGCGACAACGGAGAGTCAGGCAAACGAGCTGCACGAACATGCACAAAGCCAACCTCGGGTCACAACTTAGCATTTTTGATACGGGCTCGTTGGCTCGGGCGCGCCCTCACCCGAACGACCCGCCCGAACGAGTTCACATGGGCGCCCTCAAATGACCCGCCCAAATGACCCAAACGAAGCGACAAGGGAGAGCCGGGCAAACGAGCTACACGAAAGTGCACAAAGCCATCCTCGGGTCACAACTTAGCATTTTTGGTACGAGCTCGTTCACCCAGGCGCGCCCTTGCCCGAACTACCCGCCTGAACGAGTTCACATGGGCGCCCTCAAACGACCCGCCCGAACGACCGAAACGAAGCGACAAGGGAGAGCCAGGCAGACGAGCTGCACGAACATGCACAAAGCCAGCCTCGGGTCACAACTTAGCGTTTTTGATACGGGCTCGTTCGCCCGGGCGCGCCCTCGCCCGAACGACTCACCGGAACGACCCGCCCGAATGACCCAAACAAAGTGACAAGGGAGAGCCGGCAAACGCGCTGCACGAACGTGCACAAAGCCAACCTCGGGTCGCAACTTAGCATTTTTGATACGGGCTCATTCGCCCGGGCGTGCCCTCGCCCGAACGACCCACCCCAATGACCCAAACGAAGCGACAAAGGAGAGCCGGGAAAACGAGCTGCACGAACGTGCACAAAGCCAAACTCGGGTCACAACTTAGCATTTTTGATACGGGATCGTTCGCTAGGGCGCGCCCTCACCCGAACGAGTTCACATGGGCACCCTCAAACGACCTGCCTGAACGATTTCGCATGGGCGCCCGAACGACTGAAACGAAGCGACAAGGGAGAGTCGGGCAAACGAACTGCACGAACATGCACAAAGCCAACCTCGGGTCACAACTTAGCATTTTTGATACGGGCTCATTTGCCCGGGCGCGCCCTTGCTCGAACGACCCGCCCGAACGAGTTCACACGAGAGCCCTCAAACGACCTGCCGGAACGATTTTGCATGGGCGCCCGAACGACCGAAACGAACCGACAAGGGAGAGCTAGGAAACGAGCTACACGAACATGCACAAAGCCAACCTTGGGTCACAACTTAGCATTTTTGATACGGCCCTCACCCTAACGACCCGCCTGGATGAGTTCACACGGGCGCCCTCAAACGACCCGCCCGAATGACCCGCCAGAACGAGTTCACACGGGTGCCCTCAAACGACCCGCCCGAATGATTTTGCATGGGCGCTCGAATGAACGAAACGAACCGACAAGGGAGAGCCGGGCAAACGAGCTGCACGAACGTGCACAAAGCCAACCTCGGGTCACAACTTAGCATTTTTGATACGGCCCTCGCCCGAACGACCCGCCCGAACGAGTTCACAAGGGCGCCCTCAAACGACCCGCCCGAACGAGTTCACACGGGTGCCCTCAAGCTACCCGCCCGAATGGTTTTGCATGGGTGCTTGAACACCGAAACGAACCGACAAGGGAGAGCTGGGCAAACGAGTTGCACGAACGTGCACAAATCCAACCTCGGGTCACAACTTAGCATTTTTTATACGGGCTTGTTCGCGCGGGCGCGCCCTCGCCCAAACGAGTTCACACGGGCGCCCTCAAACGACCTTCACGAACGAATGAAACGAAAAGACAAGGGAGAGTCGGGCAAACGAGCTACACGAACGTGCACAAAGCCAACCTCGGGTCACAACTTAGCATTTTTGATACGGGCTCGTTCGCCTGGGCACGCCCTCGCCCGAACGACCCGCCCGAACTAGCTCACACGGGCGCCCTCAAACGACCCACCCGAACGAACGAAACGAAGCGACAAGGGAGAGCCAGGCAAACGAGCTGCACAAACATGCACAAAGCCAACCTCGGGTCACAACTTAGCATTTTTCATACGGGCTCCTTCTCCCGGGCATGCCCTTGCCCAAACGACTCGCCCGAACGAGTTCACACGGGTGCCCTCAAACGACCCGCTCGAACGATTTTGCATGGGCGCTCGAACGACCGAAACGAAGCGACAAGGGAGAGCCGAGCAAATGAGCTGCACGAACGTGCACAAATCCAACCTCGGGTCACAACTTAGCATTTTTGATACGGGCTCGTTCACTTGGGCGCGCCCTCGCCCGAACGACCCGCCAAACGAGTTCACACGAACGCCCTCAAACGACCCCTGGAATGATTTTGCGTGGTCGCCCGAACGAGTGAAACGAACTGACAAGGGAGATCTGGGCAAACAAGCTGCACGAACTGGACAAAGCCAACCTCGGGTCACAACTTACCATTTTTGATATGGCCTCGTTCGCTCAGGTGCGACCTCGCTCGAATGACCCGCTCGAACGAGTTCACACGGGCGCCCTCAAATGACCCACCCGAACGAGTTCACATGGGCACCCTCAAACGACCTGCCCGAACGATTTTGCATGGGCGCCCGAATGACCAAAACGAAGTGACAAGGGAGAGCCGGGCAAACGAGCTGCACGAACGTGCACAAAGCCAACCTCGGGTCACAACTTAGCATTTTTGATACGGGCTCATTCACCCGGGCGCGCCCCCGCCCGAACGACCCACCCGAACGAGTTCACACGGACGCCTTCAAACAACCTGCCCGAACGATTTTGCATGGGCGCCCGGACGACAGAAACGAAGCAAAAAGGGAGAGCCGGGCAAACGAGCTGCACGAACGTGCACAAAGCCAACCTCGGGTCACAACTTAGCATTTTTGATACGAGCTCGTTCGCCCGAGCGCGCCCTCGCCCGAACAACCCGCCTGAATGAGTTCACACGGACGCCCTCAAAAGACCCGCCCGAACGACCGAAACGAAGCGACAAGGGAGAGCCGGGCGAACGAGATGCACGAATGTGCACAAAGCCAACCTCGGGTCACAACTTAGCATTTTTGATACAGGCTCGTTCACCCGGGCGCGCCCTCGCCCAAACGACCCGCCCGAACGAGTTCACACGGGCGCCCCCAAACGACCCGCCCGAACGAGTTCACACGGGCACCCTCAAATGACCCGCCCGAACGATTTTTCATGGGCGCCCGAACGATCGAAACGAATCGAAAAGGGAGAGTCGGGCAAACGAGCTGCACGAACGTGCACAAAGCCAACCTCGGGCCACAACTTAGCATTTTTTATACGGGCTCGTTCGCCCGGGCACGCCCTCGCCTGAATGACCCACCCAAACGACCTGCCCGAACGAGTTCACACGGGCGCCCTCAAACGACCCGCCCGAACGAGTTCACATGGGCACCCTCGAATGACCTGCCCGAACGAGTTCACACGGGCGCCATCAAACGACCCGACAGAACGATTTTGCTTGGGCGCCCGAACGACCGAAACTAAGCGACAAGGGAGAGTCGGGAAAACGAGCTGCACGATCATGCACAAAGCCAACCTCAGGTCACAACTTAGGAATTTTGATACGGGCTCGTTCACCCGGGCGTGCCCTCACCCGAACGACCCGCCCGAACGAGTTCACACAGGCGCCCTCAAACGACCCGCTGGAACGATTTTGCATGGGCGCTCGAACGACTGAAACGAAGCGATAAGGGAGACCTGGGAAAACGAGCTGCATGAACATGCACAAAGCCAACCTTGGGTCACAACTTAGCATTTTTGATACGGGCTCGTTCGCTCGGGCGCGCCCTCGCCCGAACGACCCGCCTGAACGAGTTCACACGGGCGCCCTCAAATGACCCGCCTGAACGAGTTCACACAGGCTCCCTCAAACGACCCGCCCGAACGATCGAAATGAAGCAACAAGGGAGAGCCGGGCAATCGAGCTGGACGAACGTGCACAAAGCCAACCTCGGGTCACAACTTAGCATTTTTGATACGGGCTCGTTTGCCCGGGCGCGCCCTCATCCGAATGACCTGTTAGTGTCGGTCATGATGCCCTCCATCGGTGATCAAAAGCTCTTTGCATTATGCATAGGTAGGTGTCTCATCAATGTCAGTTTTTCATTTCGTTAGGCATGCCATAAAACTGATGGAGGAGCTGGTCCTTGTTCCCTTCTTGGCTTTGCTGGATCAGGTCATATCAGTTAATGAACTTGTGTCACGCTTGTTTTGTTTTGTCTTGAAGTCCAAAGTCTTAGGTCTAGGGTTTCAGTCAAATGCATTGCAAGATCATGAGTCAGAGGTCCATAGGTCCCCAGCAAGCCGGAAGGAGGTATGTAAATATGTTTCATTGATATTTTCATCAGGTACAGCTCACTTATACCTTGGATTTAAAAACCCTGTTTTTTAAAGCCAAGGTCATGTCAATTTTGCAAAAAATAAGGAAATTTTCAAAATTCTTCAAAATGCCGGCAATAACCCTAGTCTCCTCACTAGAGTCCATCAGATGGTCAACCTGCAAAAAGAACGGAGTTAAATCACCCAAAAAGTCAAATTCAGGACAAAGCAAACTCAAAACAGTGTTAAAGAGAATGTCAAAACAAAACATTAGAAAGTGGGTTTGGTAAGTAAATTTTTTCAAATTGGGCTTATAAAGAGTCAAATTCCCTCTAAAACACCCTCATTGTGCATCTAAGAGCTTGCAAAGAAGAGTGAGAGGGCGAAGAAGGCGAAAGGAGGCGAATTGCAGAGAATTTGGGTCATTTTCAGG
The DNA here is from genome assembly GCA_031772625.1 of Pinus tabuliformis. Lineage (NCBI taxonomy): Eukaryota > Viridiplantae > Streptophyta > Pinopsida > Pinales > Pinaceae > Pinus > Pinus tabuliformis. The sequence goes on along the minus strand of CM062819.1, from coordinate 1,589,671,439 downwards.
TGCGCGACCACTCAGGAGCTGTGCGCGACCAGTTGGGCAGTGCGCGACCAGTCAGCAGCTCCTCTGCAGTGTTAATTCCTAACGGGCGTGACCAGTCAGGCTGTGCGCGACCAGTCAAACTGTCTTCCACAAAACCACTTCAAATTTGCTCAATCGCCCTCTTGCTTGCTAAATTGATCGAGCATACAACTCAGCATTTTTGCAGGCAAGGGCAGCAGTTAACTTTGTCTATTTTCTCCACTTTGCTCAAAAGCACCATGTCAACCACTGAAACCTATGAGCAAGGTGATGACCGGTCTTCTTCCACAGAGGTTGAGGTACAGCAGAGGCCTCGTAGGGGTGGCAAAGGTGGTCATCATAAGAGAGAAGAGCCCACATCTTTAGCAGAATTACAGGCCTGCCCTTTGGCAGTGAATTGTTTCCGTTATATGTCATGTTTTCAGTTCTGTGAGAGGCTTGCCCAGATTCAGCACCACAGGGAGTTGGCCCACTTATTTGTTTTGCACCTTCATGATGGGCAGGTCACTCTTGCAGGGGTGAATTTTGTGCTATCTCCAGAGGTGATTTCAGAGGCTACTGGGATACCAAATGTGGGTGAGGTGTGGCCCAAGCGCAAAATGCTGGATTATGTTTATTTTGAGCCATATGTCAGGCCAGCATTCATGAGCCACTTGTTGGGGTTCTTTCCTTTCAGATTCCTCCGGGGGGAGTATGCTCCGATCATGCGGCTTATCATGCATTACTTCACATGTGAGGGGATATTTTCACAGGTCTTCTCTTATCACATTCGCCTGTTGATGCACTTTACCCGAGTGAGGATGATGAACATCCCGGTTTTCTTCTTCCAGGACATTCAGAGGATGGTGTCCGTGTTCTAGAGGCGGTCCCCAGCTCAGCAGTATAGGAGTTTGTGCCATCATGGTCTCATCCAGCTCATTGTTTCCCATCAGTTGAGTCAGCAGGAAATTCCATGGGCAGACTTCATTTCTCATGAGTTCTTTACAGTGCCACCACAGCCACACCCAGAGCCAGAGGTCATTTATGAGGAGGGAGGTCCATCTCAGCAGCCCGAGATCATTGTTCCGAGACAGGTTGCTTCCTCACCTCAGGTCACCTACCAGAGAGGTCACAGGACTTTGTTTGCAGCTGCTCGACGAGTACTTTCTCCACAGCAGGTGGAAGGGGTCTCGCCATCATCATCTACAGGTCAGCGAATGTTATCTCCACACCAGGTGGAAGGGGCCTCGCGTTCTCCATCAACAGTACAGGAGGGCAAACAGCCCATGACAGAGGAGGAGAGAGCCAGTGACACACAGGTTAACATCATTAATCTTGATGCTCGCTCCCCCACTTCAGATTTGCATGAGATCATCCGACAAAGAGAGGTGGAAAACCGCTTGTTACAGCAGAAGCTCGACATGGCCCAATGGACAATAAACTATCTTGAGCAGCGCAACAAGCAACTTGAGGATGAGAAAGAGTTGGATGAGCTGTGGAGGATTCGAAGTGACCGAGTCATCAACCGTAGGAGGCCCGGTGACTTGCTGCCCAAGGAGAGGGAATCCATGCTTATCCGTGTGAATGCACACTTGCAGAGGCTGTTAGAGAAGGCAAACGAGGACAAGAGGTTGCTACGGAACATGAAGAATCACTATTGGGCGAGGATGCATGTTTGCAAGGCGAAAATGAAGATGTTCCAAAAGAGGTTGTCCGAGGCCTGTAAGAGGAAGAAGAAGACCAACCCACTCCGTATCTTGGCTGAGGTCTCTCTCACTCACCATGATACTCATTAGAATCCTCCTAGCAGCAAACCCAAGAAATTTTGAGAGTTTTGAAGCATTTTTGGCATTTTTGGGAATTTTACAGGTTTTGGCCATTTGACTGGTCTCACCCCACGCGCGACCATACATAGGGGCAACTCAGAATGAGGAAAACTTTGCATTTTTGGAATTTTCATGCAAAAATACACTTGCCTATGGATGGGTTTCATATTTTATGGAGATTTGGGCTTCCAAAAGCTCAAAATACATGCAATTTTTGACTTTCTGCCCCTATTTTGAGTTGCAGAAATCTGTCTTGGGAGAAATGAATTTTGAGGGGTCAAATCAACTCCAAATTCAGAAATTCCAGTGGGGTTGGAAAGTAGACTCACAGACCTTTCCAACGAGCTATCTTTCACCTGATTTGGACACCAGGAAGGCCCTCAAACAGAGCTGTGAATGTGCGCGACCAGTCAGAGTGATGTGCGCGACCAGTCAGGGAAATTTGCCTGTTTTGACCAGTTCGGCCAGCAAAACACTGTTTTCATCTTGGTTGACTTTTGAGGCATGTAAATGATGGATTTTTGTGTAATTTTCATGGCATTTATATGCTTTTACTCTCCTTCATCACTTCTAGAAGATTCTTTGATGTAAATGGTAAATATTTAATGCATGGATAGGTTCCCTAAGTTTTAGAGGCAAGTTGTTTTGACTGCCTATTATCTAGTGCTCAGTTTAGAATTAGTTGAAACAGCTCCTAGGAAGCTGAGCTCGACCCCTAGAGGTGGGGAAACGAGTTAGATCATCTATATTATGCCTTCTCTTGCTCATTTTCATGGTTGGACTCTTGAGGGAGAAGCTCCTATTGTATATTTTACTTGTATCTCTGCAATTTGAGGAAAAGGAAGACCAGGGTTTTACAGACATCATTGGGATTCTTGTGGACTCTTGTGTTGATGGTGTGTTCTCTTATTGTAATTGTAAGTGTGTTTATGTGTTCCATCTCTTTCTTTACTGCAGCTTATTGAAAAAATGAAGTGATAAAGTTTGAATTCATGCTTGCCATGCTCAGCTTTCAAATTTGTTTAATCTTTATGTTTTCCACTGTCTAGAGAGGATTCAAAGTCATTGTTTGCCATCTTTAGCTTCTCTTTTTTCTTCCTTGATCATCCATCTCAGCTAAAGGCATCAACACAAACTCCTACCTTGCCCCAAAGACCCACCTGCAAAACCTGAGCTCAATCCCCGCACCCTGAATTGCACTCCCTCCAATTGCCACCAAAAACCCAAAAAAACCCCAAATCAACCTTTTTAATCAGTTTACTAGCCTAATATCAGTGTCACTATATTGGTCATCTCTGTCCATTGAATATTTTACTGAGATAGACCAGAGAGAGCCTTCTCATACCCCGTAGGGCTAGCTACGAGGTGAAATGGTTTGATGTTGCCTTGAAGGTTTACCTTCCTCAGCCTAGGGTGAAATCTCAAGCACTAACATAGTGGCGACCATACTGGGGAGAACAAACTTGTTTGTGTGTTGATGTGTTTGTTTCACAAGTCTTATACGGAGCCTGAAGTTACGCCAGGTAGCCTTCGAAAACGCTCTTGTTTTACATCAGCGTTAGTAGATAAACGCTGCTTCAGTCCATCTCCGTGAGCTTGTGAATACAGCACTTCATTTGTATTTTACCCCACAGAAGACCGCCACATGCCAGTAAGTCCAGTGTTGATTGTAGATTGTGATAATGTCCAGTCAGCTACTCCAGGTCCTGTTGAAATCATTTGGAATGTAGAAGACATAGTAATTCATACTGTTAGTCCATCATTAGAACACAACCTTCATGAAGAAGCAATCCAGTCAGTTCATGAACAGCAAGGTGAGATCTTCGTTCAAGTAAGTGAAAAGGTTTCTCTGGATGAATCTATGATAGCTGATAGAAATGTTATTGTTGGGTTTCACGAAACATCTGAAATTTCTTTTCTCATGATTGATGAATGTAATGAGAATTTGGCTATCATATCATATGAGGATGACTTACCATGTATTCAAACTACAAAAGATCAGATCATTCAGGATTCCATTTCAGATTCTTCCTCATATGTCTCATGTTTTGAAATGTTATTTCAAGAAGAGATCTGCTCATCTACTTGTTCAGAATTTTTTGAGGACCAGGAACATACTCTTTCCGAAGCACATGGTGAAGGCAGATCAGAATTTGAAACAAAGGAAACCTTGTTCTTTCAGCAAGAGGTGGTAATGTCAAGTCTTCATGTTTTCCAGGATCCAATGGCAGATTTGTTACAGTCAGCAGTGATAGTGTTTATTGCAGTGTTCAGTGATGAAGGAGATCATGGTCAGCTATATTTTTGGATGCCCAGTTACCAGTATCTATTGTTGATCATGAGATCTGATTGGGAGAATCAGTCAAGAAGGCATCTGCTTGATTGGTTGCATTGGCATTTTGATATAGTTTGATGTATATTGTCTTGTAAGAAACACCGGTGGTTGTCATCATGATTTCACATCTTGATGGACTACTGCCCTTCTCTTGTTTTAGTTAAGTCAGTCATGAGTCATTTGTGTTTGGTCTGTTGAGTGAGTTTTTTCAAGTTATTTCAATTTGCCATCGAGTCGGTTTGAGTCAAGCTTCAGTTGAGTTTCAGTCAGTTTTCAGTCAAGTTTTCATTCAATAAATGTGTCAAAGTTTTGTGTCAAAGGTGTAAATAATGACTCCATTGCCCAATGATTGAAAGGCACTGGTCTGCTCTCCCAGAGGTCTAAGGTTCTTGGCACCTCCAAGGAGCTACCATCCCCATTGGAGCCAATGTTAGTGTCGGTCATGATGCCCTCCATCGGTGATCAAAAGCTCTTTGCATTATGCATAGGTAGGTGTCTCATCAATGTCAGTTTTGCATTTCGTTAGGCATGCCATAAAACTGATGGAGGAGCTGGTCCTTGTTCCCTTCTTGGCTTTGCTGGATCAGGTCATATCAGTTAATGAACTTGTGTCACGCTTGTTTTGTTTTGTCTTGAAGTCCAAAGTCTTAGGTCTAGGGTTTCAGTCAAATGCATTGCAAGATCATGAGTCAGAGGTCCATGGGTCCCCAGCAAGCTGGAAGGAGGTATGTAAATATGTTTCATTGATATTTTCATCAGGTACAGCTCATTTATACCTTGGATTTAAAAACCCTATTTTTTAAAGCCAAGGTCATGTCAATTTTGCAAAAAATAAGGAAATTTTCAAAATTCTTCAAAATGCCGGCAATAACCCTCGTCTCCTCACTAGAGTCCATCAGATGGTCAACCTACAAAAAGAACGGAGTTAAAGCACCCAAAAAGTCAAATTCAGGACAAAGCAAACTCAAAACAGTGTTAAAGAGAATGTCAAAACAAAACATTAGAAAGTGGGTTTGGTAAGTAAATTTTTTCAAATTGGGCTTATAAAGAGTCAAATTCCCTCTAAAACACCCTCATTGTGCATCTAAGAGCTTGCAAAGAAGAGTGAGAGGGCGAAGAAGGCGAAAGGAGGCGAATTGCAGAGAATTTGGGTCATTTTCAGGTGCGCGACCACTCAGGAGCTGTGCGCAACCAGTTGGGCAGTGCGCGACCAGTCAGCAGCTCCTCCGCAGTGTTAATTCCTAACGGGCGCGACCAGTCAGGCTGTGCGCGACCAGTCAAAGCCCGTGTGCGACCAGTCAAACTGTCTTCCACAAAACCACTTCAAATTTGCTCAATCGCCCTCTTGCTTGCTAAATTGATCGAGCATATAACTCAGCATTTTTGCAGGCAAGGGCAGCAGTTAACTTTGTCTATTTTCTCCACTTTTCTCAAAAGCACCATGTCAACCACTAAAACCTATGAGCAAGGTGATGACCGATCTTCTTCCACAGAGGTTGAGGTACAACAGAGGCCTCGTAGGGGTGGCAAAGGTGGTCATCATAAGAGAGAAGAGCCCACATCTTTAGCAGAATTACAGGCCTGCCCTTTGGCAGTGAATTGTTTCCGTTATATGTCATGTTTTCAGTTCTGTGAGAGGCTTGCCCAGATTCAGCACCACAGGGAGTTGGCCCGCTTATTTGTTTTGCACCTTCATGATGGGCAGGTCACTCTTGCAGGGGTGAATTTTGTGCTATCTCCGGAGGTGATTTCAGAGGCTACCGAGATACCAAATGTGGGTGAGGTGTGGCCCAAGCGCAAAATGCTGGATTATGTTTATTTTGAGCCATATGTCAGGCCAGCATTCATGAGCCACTTGTCGGGGTTCTTTCCTTTCAGATTCCTCCAGGGGGAGTATGCTCCGATCATGCGGCTTATCATGCATTACTTCACATGTGAGGGGAGATTTTCACAGGTCTTCTCTTATCACATTCGCCTGTTGATGCACTTTACCCGAGTGAGGATGATGAACATCCCAGTTTTCTTCTTCCAGGACATTCAGAGGATGGTGTCCGTGTTCCAGAGGCGGTCCCCAGCTCAGCAGTATAGGAGTTTGTGCCATCATGGTCTCATCCAGCTCATTGTTTCCCATCAGTTGAGTCAGCAGGGCATTCCATGGGCAGACTTCATTTCTCATGAGTTCTTTACAGTGCCACCACAGCCACACCCAGAGCCAGAGGTCATTTATGAGGAGGGAGGTCCATCTCACCAGCCCAAGATCATTGTTCCGAGACAGGTTGCTTCCTCACCTCAGGTCACCTACCAGAGAGGTCACAGGACCTTGTTTGCAGCTGCTCGACGAGTACTTTCTCCACAGCAGGTGGAAGGGGTCTCGCCATCATCATCTACAGGTCAGCGAGTGTTATCTCCACACCAGGTGGAAGGGGCCTCGCGTTCTCCTTCAGCAGTACGGGAGGGCAAACATCCCATGACAGAGGAGGAGAGAGCCGGTGACACACAGGTTAACATCATTAATCTTGATGCTCGCTCCCCCACTTCAGATTTGCATGAGATCATCCGACAAAGAGAGGTGGAAAACTGCTTGTTACAGCAGAAGTTCGACATGGCCCAATGGATGATAAACTATCTTGAGCAGTGCAACAAGCAACTTGAGGATGAGAAAGAGTTGGATGAGCTGTGGAGGATTCGAAGTGACCGAGTCATCAACCGTAGGAGGCCCGGTGACTTGCTGCCCAAGGAGAGGGAATCCATGCTTATCCGTGTGAATGCACACTTGCAGAGGCTATTAGAGAAGGCAAACGAGGACAAGAGGTTGCTACAGAACATGAAGAATCACTATTGGGCGAGGATGCATGTTTGCAAGGCGAAAATGAAGATGTTCCAAAGGAGGTTGTCCGAGGCCCGTAAGAGGAAGAAGAAGACCAACCCGCTCCGTATCTTGGCTAAGGTCTCTCTCACTCACCATGATACTCATTAGCATCCTCCTAGCAGAAAACCTAAGAAATTTTGAGAGTTTTGAAGCATTTTTGGCATTTTTGGGAATTTTACAGGTTTTGGCCATTTGACTGGTCTCACCCCGCGCGCGACCATACATGGGGGCAACTCAGAACGGGGAAAACTTTGCATTTTTGGAATTTTCATGCAAAAATACACTTGCCTATGGATGGGTTTCAGATTTTATGGAGATTTGGGCTTCCAAAAGCTCAAAATACATGCAATTTTTGACTTTCTGCCCCTATTTTGAGTTGCAGAAAGCTGTTTTGGGTGAAATGACTTTTGAGGGGTCAAATCAACTTCAAATTCAGAAATTCTAGTGGGGTTATAAAGTAGACTCGTAGACCTTTCCAACGAGCTATCTTGCACCTGATTTGGACACTAGGAAGGCCCTCAAACAGAGCTGTGAATGTGCGCGACCAGTCAGAGTGATGTGCGCGACCAGTCAGGGAAATTTGCCTGTTTTGACCAGTTCGGCCAGCAAAACACTGTTTTCATCTTGGTTGACTTTTGAGGCATGTAAATGATGGATTTTTGTGTAATTTTCATGGCATTTAGATGCTTTTACTCTCCTTCATCACTTCTAGAAGATTCTTTGATGTAAATGGTAAATATTTAATGCATGGATAGGTTCCCTAAGTTTTAGAGGCAAGTTGTTTTGACTGCCTATTATCTAGTGCTCAGTTTAGAATTAGTTGAAACAGCTCCTAGGAAGCTGAGCTCGACCCCTAGAGGTGGGGAAACGAGTTAGATCATCTATATTATGCCTTCTCTTGCTCATTTTCATGGTTGGACTCTTGAGGGAGAAGCTCCTATTGTATATTTTACTTGTATCTCTGCAATTTGAGGAAAAGGAAGACCAGGGTTTTGCAGACATCATTGGGATTCTTGTGGACTCTTGTGTTGATGGTGTGTTCTCTTATTGTAATTGTAAGTGTGTTTATGTGTTCCATCTCTTTCTTTACTGCAGCTTATTGAACAAATGAAGTGATAAAGTTTGAATTCATGCTTGCCATGCTCAGCTTTCAAATTTGTTTAATGTTTATGTTTTCCACTGTCTAGAGAGGATTCAAAGTCATTGTTTGCCCTCTTTAGCTTCTCTTTTTTCTTCCTTGATCATCCATCTCAGCTAAAGGCATCAACACAAACTCCTACCTTGCCCCAAAGACCCACCTGCAAAACCTGAGCTCAATCCCCGCACCCTGAATTGCACTCCCTCCAATTGCCACCAAAAACCCAAAAAACCCCAAATCAACCTTTTTAATCAGTTTACTAGCCTAATATCAGTGTCACTGTATTGGTCATCTCTGTCCATTGAATATTTTACTGAGATAGACCGGAGAGAGCCTTCTCATACCCCGTAGGGCTAGCTACGAGGTGAAATGGTTTGATGTTGCCTTGAAGGTTTACCTTCCTCAGCCTAGGGTGAAATCTCAAGCGCTAACATGACCCACCCGAACGAGTTCACACGGGCACCCTCAAACGACCCGCTTGAACGATTTTGCATGGGCGCCTGAACGACCGAAATGAAGCGACAAGGGAGACCCGGGCAAACGAGCTGCACGAACGTGCACAAAGCCAACCTCATGTCACAACTTAACATTTTTGATACGGGATCGTTCGCACGGGCACGCCCTCGCCTGAACGACCCACCTGAACGAGTTCACATGGGCGCCCTCAAACAACCCACCCGAACGAGTTCACACGGGCGCCCTCAAACAACCCGCCCGAACGAGTTCACACGGGCGCCCTCAAACGACCCGCCCGAACGATTTTGCATGGGTGCCTGAACGACCGAAACGAAGCGACAAGGGAGAGCCGGGCAAACGAGCTACACGAACGGGCACAAAGGCAACCTCGGATCAAAACTTAGCATTTTTTATACGGGCTCATTCGCCCGGGCGCGCCCTCGCCCAAATGACCCGCCCGAACGAGTTCACTCGGGCGCCCTCAAACGACCCGCCCGAACGACCGAAACGAAGTGATAAGGGAGAGCCGGGCAAACGAGCTGCACGAACGTGCAAAAAGCCAATTTCGAGTCACAACTTAGCATTTTTGATACTGGCTCGTTCGCCCGGGCACGCCCTCGCCCGAACGACCTGCTCGAACGAGTTCACACGGGCTCCCTCAAACGACCTGCCCAAACGAGTTCACACAGACACGCTCAAATGACACGCCCGAATGAGTTAACACGGACACCCTCGCCCGACCCACCCAAACGAGTTTTCACAGACGCCCTCACCCGAACGACCCACCTGAACTGGTTTTCACGGATGCCCTCACCCGACGCGCTCGAACGACCCGAACGAACGGGTTTGCACGGATGCCCTCGCCTGACCCGCCCGAACGACCCAAATGAACGGGTTTGCATGGACGCCCTCGCCCAACCCACCCGAACGGGTTTGCACGGACGCCCTCGCTCGACCCGCCCAAATGGGTTTGCACGGACGCCCTCACCCGACCCGCCTGAACAGTTTTGCACGGACGACCTTGCCCAACCTGGCCGAACGAGTTTACATGGCAAACGACCCGCCCGAACGAGTGTTTACACGGCAAACGACTCGCTCGAACACGTTTACATGGGCTCCGACACACGACCAAACAAATTCACAAGGGAGATTCAGGCAAACGGGCAGCACGATCGTGCACAAAGCCCACCCCCGGTCACAACTTAGCATTTTTTATATGGCCACGTGTGCTATGGGCACCGTCACACGACACGACACGACACGACCTGACCTGACCCGACCCGTTTGCACGAGCACCCACACACGACATGTCCCGACCCGCCCGAGCGAAATTTTGGGGTTTCTGTGGGCGCACGACCTGAACGAAATTTTGGGGTTTCCGTGGGCACACGACCCGAACGAAGGCACGGGGGAGCATCAGCCAAATCGGCCACATGAACATGCAAAAGGCACACGGGCGGTCACGACTTAGCATTTTTGGCACGGCCACGTGTGCCTAGGCACCCACACATGGCACGACATGGCCCGACCGGCCTTGTGCGAGCCGACCCGACCGGCCCAAACGCGTTTGCACGGTCACCCACACACGACACGACACGACCCGACCCGAACAAAATTTGGGGTTTCCTTGTATGCACAACCCGAACGAAATTTGGGGTTTCTATGGGTGCGCGACCCGAACGAAGGCACAAGGCAGCGTCGGGAAAACGGGCTGCACGCACATGTAGAAGGCACACGGGGGGTCATGACTTAGCATTTTTGGCACTGCCACGTGTGCCCGAGCACCCACGCATGGCACGACCCGACCCACCCGAACGAAGGCATGACGGAGCGTCGGGCAAACGGGTCGCGCGAACGTGTAGGAGGCACACGGGTGGTCACGCCCTAACATTTTTTGCACTGCCACATGTTCCCGAGCACCCACGCATGGCACGACACGACTCGACCCGACTCGACTCGCCCGAACGCATTTGCACGGGCACCCACACATGACACGACCCGACCCACTCGAATGGAATTTGGGGTTTCCATGTGTGCACAGCCCGAACGAAATTTGGGGTTTCCATGGGTGCACGACCCGAACGAAGGCCCGACGGAGCGTCAGGAAAACGGGCCGCACGACTGTGCAGAAGACACACGGGTGGTGACGACTTGGAATTTTTGGCACGGCCACGTGTGTCGGGCACCCACACACGGCACGGCACGACCCGACCTGCCCTGGGCGAGCCGACCCGAATCGCCCGAATGAAATTTGGGGTTTCCATGGGTGCACGACCCGAAAAAAGAAGGCACATGGGCAGTCACGACTTAGCATTTTCGGCATGCCCACGTGTGCCCGCGCACCCCCACACACGGCATGGCACGGGATGACCCGGCCCGCCGGAAGGAAATTTGGGGTTTGAACGGGCGCACGACCCGAACGAAGGCATGAGGGTAGGAATATCTTTGACTCTAATACATAAATATACCTAGGGTAACATGCCCTTAAGGTCTTCAACATTTTCTTTTGACTCTTTATAACACTTTAACATGTGATAGGCCTATTTCAATGAGCAAGAAACTCAATGACAAATATAATATATATATATATATATATATATATATATATATATATTTATTTATTTATTTTCTTGAATAAATACAAATATCAAAAGTACATTTATGAAGACCGAACCCAGTTACACTTTCTTCAACACCCCCTCTTAACTAGGGAGGTATTCATAAATCATTACAAGGTGTTTGGCTATTTTTCAATCTTGAATAATTCACATAAGGGAAACCGGATTGGTAACCCATCTTTTATAGCATCATATTAGCCAACATTGTTCATAGCAAGGCCTTGACTAATAGCTTTATCTCTCATAAGATCATAGCACAATGTTGGCGTGGCCAATGACTTATAAACACCTTGTTCATTGTCTCTAAAGGTACATGCCCACCCAGGTGTTCCCTGAGTATGACCTTCCAGGAAAATTCTTGTCTTGGGTTCCCAACCCTCAAAGAATATCACTCCTCTTGCCTACTCTTGTCTTAGGTGCCCTACACATCCTCAAAAAGCATCAGATGCCAAATGATTGCCCAATCCTCCTGTTATTTCTTGCCAAGTGAAGACAAGAATGTTGTGTCTATCTCTCCCCCTTGATTGGGGAAGACATGCCCAAGTTTCCTTTGACAAGGAACTTGACCAAGCTCCTTTGTAGTTGGGAACTTGTTAGAACTCCCTCTTAGCTAGGGACTTGTCCATTCATCAACAATGTCTTCTTCGTGGGTCATTCAGCCACTTGATCTCCTTCTTTCCTTCGATGTCATGAAGTCTTTGTTTGAACTTCTTCTTGGCAGGGTACCGGCCATCTATCACTTTCCCCCCTGGTTTGTCATGTCATTGCTCCTTTCGTGGAAAGTGGCCTTCTTGATATATATCAGGTCCTTTTTGTCATCTAGCTACTCCTTTGTCACCTTGTCTATCCTTCATAACACTTATCACATGGATGCTTAGTTGTACTCGCTTGTTCCCGTACTTTGATTTAGTGGCCCTTCATGACTTCATCGTGATATTGCTCTTCATCATGACATATTTGTAGACTTGAATCGGTTATCTGCACCTTACTATCTCTAAGGCCTTCGTAGGTGTCAAGGGTCCTTTATCTTTTTCTTCCTTTGTCAGAGTTGCCGTGCCTTCTTTCGAGAGATGTTGAGGAATCTTGTCAAATAGTTATTCTTTGTGACCACGATGTTCTTCATTTGCTTCTTATTGGATTGATTGACCTTTACTCCACTGTAGCACATGCCTCCGAGCATGTCGTTGGCGAAAGAGATCCTTTTATTCTAGAACTTTTCCCATGACCCAATCAATATATATGATGACATGACTTAAACTTTGATGCATAAGTACCTCATCTTGATTATGCTTTTATCATCGCGGCTTTATTTGATAGTTCTCCTTGATTGGTATAGCCTTTCTTGCTTCATCTGCTCTCGCCTGTATATCATCCTCTCTTGAATCCCATAAATGGGACCCCCAATGAGACCTCTACCCGCTTTGAAAGAAGACTTTAAGCAAAGAGGTTGACTTAGTCATAGGAGGATCTTCCTTCTTTTGCTTCTTGTCGTCTTCTTTCACTTCTTGAGTTACATGAGCTTCTTCCCTTTTTCTCTTGTTGTTGTTGTCCTTCTTAAGTTTAGGACAATCCCTTTTGTAGCGTCCATACTCTTGGCATCCAAACCGTTTGACTTTGGGCATGTAGTGGTCCCAACCAATTTGTTACTCTCCTTGCAAAAAGACACTGAGGTATACTCAGAAGGGGACATATACTTACTTGATAGAGTTTGAGATGTAGTGAACTTGCTTTCTTCTTGAATACTTGATGGCTTGCCTTCCTTAGATCTTGATGTTGTTCAAGTTGCTTTCTTCAAATGGACTTGCTTGATGACTTGACTCGTAGTTCCTTTCATTCTTCAAGATGGTGTAGCTTGATGTAGGTCCCTCTTTGATTTGTTCTTCTTGTAGGTGCCTTTATACAAGGCGTTTCTTCTTGCTTTGTAGTCTTCCATGATGAATGATAGATGGTAGACCTTCTTGTCCTTGATGTCATTGAGACTTCTTGGCTTGACACTTCAACCTTGTAGATGTTCTTGAGATTCCCTTTCCTTGATGTGTCACCTTAGCTCCGATACCGCGATGAACAATCTGGGACAATGGGGTATAGCGGGATTCTTCTAGACTTGATAACAATTTGTGAAGCTCTTTTGCAATTTATCATGTTATCTTAATCATCTTCTCTTCTTATTAATGCATGTGCATTTACTTTCATCAAACTGGTGCCAAAAACATAAGAACAAGAACACAGGATGTTGGCTATCTGCCAGGGAAAAACCTCTCTCTCTCTCAGAGAGGAAAACCCTTTCATAAGCTTCTTGTTGGTCATTGTGAAGCCCTAGACCCTTGACAATAATATCCCCCAAGCACAAGTCGAGTCCTTCCTCCTCTCTGCACTTTGTATCTTCGGCGCTTCATTCCCCGACACTCTGTCCTTCTTTCAACTTTTGATAGTCCATGGTGGACTAGCTCTAGAAGAGACTCCAACCTTTGATCCTTAGCGAGATCCTTTACCAATGAAGAAACCTTCATTCTCTTGACCAACCGAGCCTTTTTCTTGATGTGAGGTTGCAGGCTCGATGTACACCAAGTTTACTGCAACTGGGGTGATTTCCATCGCGACGAGATGTGGAAACCCCAAATTTCCTGCACTTGGGATGCTTTCGACAAGGTGGGACATGGAATCCCCGGGTTCCCCGCAATTTGGCAACCTTTGTCAAGGAGGGACTGGGAGACCCCATGTCACGCTCCTATCCTAGTGGTAGTATTTCAACCACGCATAAGCGGCTGTGGCACCACCGTACTTTTTCCTTTTACCAATACTTGAGTACATGGTCTGCGCCTACTTCAACACTCGGTCAATTTTCCAGTAAGTGTTCTTAACAATGCAGCGAAAATAACTTACCATAAATTTATCTTCTTCATTTATTATTTCAACCTGTCTTGTCGTGTGGTCGCACTGCACTGGCCCGCGGCCTGCACGACACAACTCCACACCTGAACTGCGAACCTGTCTGCCCGACTTTCCCTTCTGCGGTGCCCAAACTCTGCCCGTCGGTGCAGTCCATAGTGAGGGCGCATGGCCCGCAAGCAGTGCGGCCTACCTGCCCAGATGGTAAACTGCCCCGCTCTGCCTGTCTGCGCTACCAAGCCTGACCCGCCCTCTGTAATCTGCCCGCTGGTGCGGCCCTCTTACTCGCGTCCTCTTCCTTCTATTTTCGCCCAACTCCTTCCTTCGCACTTGTTCTGTGATGTGGAAGTCTGAGTTCGATGTCCCTTCGTCGAATGCCATCCTCCTTACTTATACGCATCCTTTCGCCCAAGGGTCGTATCTCTCGAGGATAACAAGGGTTGGCTCCATCAACATGCATGCCCGGTTGACCTGCCACATAACCTCGACACGCCCCATTCCAATGAACCGCAGCATCCCTTCGTGTGCACCATCGCACCCATGGGTCGTCTCCAACACCTTGCCGATTACACCCGTCGCCACACATCGCACACCTGCCCGCATCCTAACTCGTCCGCACATGGTCACCTCTTTCATCTGAGCACACAACAAGGGTCACCCGCGCACCTTCCGTCTGTGGCTCGCCCATCGTGCAGGTATCAAGGGGCGTGCGCCATGCCCAACACGGCGCGAGCGACATGGGAACCCTGCGTGTCACGCCCCCAGGCCTACAGTAGTCTTCCAGCTGTACTTGGCGAGGTGCGGCGCCACCGAACACTTCCTTTTCACCAATACTTATGTTCATGGACTACGCCTAACCATTAGTCTACTTAGTTTTTTTTTCGCAACCAAGTATTATTATGTTTCCTTTATACCAATGAACACCCATACACATTCATTATCATCAGCAATTATACATGAAGAACACAATTGCACAGTATAAAGGGAGGGGCAACTCCCTGAACAATGAGTCTGCCCGAATACAATATATTATTCAACTCTACAATGTTTACGAGGCTTTACAAGTATACTTGGGAAACACCAAGTTTCATACTCAGCCAATTTTACAAATAGGCAACACCTCCATGTGCCAACCAAGTTCCTTGCCCGAGCTACCAACCGTACCCCTCGACCGAACCTCATTTACCGCTGCACGATGGGCGGGCAACCTCACCCAAGTCACCCCGCGCTTACTTTTGCACGACGGGCGGGCGACTTACCCGAGACACCTCCGCGTTTCTTCTTCCACGACGAGCGGGCGACCTACCCGAGACACCCCATGTCACACTGAACGGCGGGTGCCTTCCTTACCCGCGCCCTCACCCGATAACTGAAACATGTGCGTATCGTGTGTGCTTGCCCAAGAGCGGGCGCATATATGCCCGCGCCTCTTTTGCGACCTGCTCCACTACTTCGCACTTTTTTCTTGATCACCAAATGCTCATGTTCGAATGTCCATCTTCAAATGAATGCCAAATGCTCCAACGCCTTGCCTTATTTATAGGAGCGATTGGGCGAGTCGCTGCCCAGGCCGACTCGACCACTGCATGCCAAAACGCCCTTTACACGTCGCAAAATTGCCATCCGATTGTTGGTCGGAAAACAATCCTTTGTTCAAGTCGCCCCAACATGTAAGTCGGCCAGTGAGTTATGCCAAACGCTCCCATGCTATAAACCAACCATCGCACCACCTCTAATGCGCATATTATACTTATGTCCCTTCGCAAATTTCGATCGTAGAGTTTGCACTTCGCACCGACGGGGAGAAACCGAACCGCAGGTCCTTACACCGCGTTTCCCAGACTTGGGTAGCAATTTTTGTTGTGACGTGAAATGGAAACCCTGTGTGTGTCCGCTGACTTGGGTAGCAGTTTTCATCGCACCGTGAAATGGACACCCCGAGTTCCACGGACTTTGGTGGCTTTTCGTGACCCCACGACATGGAAATCCAAAGTTCCACAGACTCTCGGGCGATGCAGAGTGTGCCGCGACATGGAAACAACGAGTTCCCCAGACTTGGGCAGCGGTTTCGAAACACCCCAGGTTTCCGAGACTTGCGAGCTGGTTTGCATCATCATGGAAACCCCAAGTTCCCCGTGTTTCCCTCATGCCGTAAAATTCAGAAACTCATGGTTCCATCAAGGGCGAGACATGGAAACCCCAAGCTTCCCAAGCTTGGGCGCCAAGGTGCGACATGGAAAACCCCGAGTCTCCACAGGCTTGGGCGCTGTCGGCTTCAGTCGTGGTGCGAAATGGAAACCCCAAGTTTCCCCAGGCTTGGGCGCCGGGGCGTGACATGGAAACCCCCAGTTTCCGCAGGCTTGGGCACCGTCGGTTTCGGTCGTGGCGCGACTCGGAAACCCCAAGTTTCCCCAGGCTTGGCCGCGGCTTGTAAACCCCAAAAAATTTTGCGCTGGGCGGAAACCCCAAATTTTAGGCGCCACATGGAAACCCCAATTTTTTTTCTACACCGGGCGGAACCCCCAAATTTTAGGCACCGGGTGGAAACCCCAAATTTTTCGCGCGACATGGAAACCCCAGTTTTTTTTCTACGCCTGGCGGAACCCCCAAATTTTAGGCGCCGGGTGGAAACCCCAAGTTTTAGGTGTCGGGCGGAAACCCTAAATTTTTGTCGAGGCATGGAAACCCTAAATTTGGGCGCCGGGGAGCGGCATGGAAACCCCAAATTTTGGGCGCGACATGGAAGCCCTGAATTTTGGGCACCCGGTGGAAACCCCAAGTTTTAGGCGCCGGGTGGAAACCCCAAGTTTTGGGCGCCGCGGCGCGGCATGGAAACCCCAAATTTTGGGTGCCACGGCGTGACATGGAAACCCAAGTTTTCCTGGGCTTCGGCGCCTTTTCTGTCACGGTGTGGAAACCCCAAATTTCCTGCCCCCAAGCAATGGAAAATTGTCATTTGGAGGAAGAGGCAGAGGGGCGAGAGGTTTGCCCAGATTTTGTTTGTGACAAGAGCGAAGCTCTGAATCAAGTCGACTAAGGGATGAATCTCAGTGGATCGTGGTAGCAAGGCCACTCTGCCACTTACAATACCCTGTCACGTATTTAAGTTGTCTGCAAAGGATTCTTCTCAACGACCGTTTGGAATTGAACTTCAAAGCTGCCCCGACCGAGATGCTTCATGGTCGTGGTTTGCAAATGACACGGGTCCGTGGGGGCGACAAAGCGATGCCCCTACTGCAGGTCAAGATACAGTCGAAGAGTGACATGCACCGCTTCTAGCATGGATTCTGACTTAGAGGCGTTCAGTCATAATCTGACACACGGTAGCTTCGCGCCACTGGCTTTTCAACCAAGCGCGATGACCAAGTGTGTGAATCAACGGTTCCTCTCGTACTAAGTTGAATTACTATTGTGGTGCGGTTCATCAGTAGGGTAAAACTAACCTATCTCACGACGGTCTAAACCCAGCTCACGTTCCTTATTGGTGGGTGAACAATCCAACACTTGGTGAATTCTGCTTCACAATGATAGGAAGTGCCGACATCGAATGATAACAAAGCAACGTCGCTATGAACGCTTGGCTGCCACAAGCCAGTTATCCTTGTGGTAACTTTTCTGACACCTCTAGCTTCAAATTCTGAAAATCTAAAGGATCGATAGGCCACGCTTTCATGGTTTGTATTCGTACTGAAAATCAAAATCAAATGAGCTTTTACCCTTTTGTTCCACATGAGATTTCTATTCTCGTTGAGCTCATCTTAGGACACCTGCGTTATATTTTAATAGATGTGCCGCCCCAGCCAAACTCCCCACCTAACAACGTCTTCCGCCCGGATCGACCAGCCAAAACGTGCCTTAAGGCCAAAAACAGGGGCAGTGCCCCGTCTCCGCCCCACGGAATAAGTAAAATAACGTTAAAAGTAGTGGTATTTCACTTGCACTGAAAACGGCTCCCACTTATTCTACACCTCTCAAGTCATTTCACAAAGTCGGACTAGAGTCAAGCTCAACAGGGTCTTCTTTCCCCGCTGATTCTGCCAAGCCCATTCCCTTCGCTGTGGTTTTGCTAGATAGTAGATAGGGACAGTGGGAATGTCGTTAATCCAATTATGCGTGTCACTAATTAGATGATGAGGCATTTGGCTACCTTAAGAGATTCATAGTTACTACTGTCGTTTACCCACGCTTGGTTGAATTTCTTCACTTTGACATTCAGAGCACTGGGAAGAAATCACATTGCGTTAGCATCCACAGGGACCATCGCAATGCTTTGTTTTAATTAAACAGTCAGATTCCCATTGTCCATACCAGTTCTAAGTCGACTGTTTGACGCCTAGGGAAAATCCCCCAGCAGGGGGCATTCTATGCCCGTAGCCCAATCAGCACGCGACTACCCGCCCTCGCCGCGAGAGCAGCTCGGGCAGACTGCCGACAACCCACGAGTTGAGGGCGCAGACCCCTAGGCCCAGCCCTCAGAGCCAATCCTTTTCCTGAAGTTACGGATCCGTTTTGCCGACTTCCCTTACCTACATTGTTCTATTGACCAGAGGTTGTTCACCTTGGAGACCTGATGCGGTTATGAGTACGATCGGGCATGAACGGTACTCGATCCTCCAGATTTTCAAGGGTCACCGAGGGCGCACCGGACACCGCAAGACGTGCGGTGCTCTTCTAGCTGCTAGACCCTATCTCTGGGTGAACCGATTCCAGGGTGGGCAAGATGTTAAAAAGAAAAGATAACTCTTCCCGGGGCCCCCGACGACGTATCCGGATTTCCTAATGTTTCCACCCGCCGCCATGTCCCGGTTTGGGAATATTAACCCGATTCCCTTTCGATGCTCGTGCAGAGTGCACCCTTGATACAAGGCTTCCCCATCTCTTAAGATCAACTAACCCATGTCCAAGTGCTATTCACATGGAACCTTTCCCCACTTCAGTCTTCAAAGTTCTCATTTGAATATTTGTTACTACCACCAATATCTGCACCGGGGGCCGATCCACCCAAAATCACGCCCGAGGTTTCTCAGTGACCCACACGTCCTCCTATTCATCGGAGCTAGGCAATTGCTCCGACGGTCGAGTATAGGTTGCATGCTTCAGCACCATCCATTTTCGGGGCTAGTTGATTCGGCAGGTGAGTTGTTACACACTCCTTAGCGGATTTCGACTTCCATGACCACCGTCCTGCTGTCTTAATCAACCAACACCCTTTGTGGGATCTAGGTTAGCATGCAATTCGGCACTGTAACTCGACCCCAAAACTGAATAGGGGCACCCCCCACAACAAATGTAAGGCCAAGGGGCAAAAGGAGGAAAAACGCATGAAAGAAAGAGAAACAAAGGTGTCTAACCCCCTCACGGGGGGAGGCTCGAACAGAGGACAATCTCCCCCCAGCCCCACGCCCTCGCAAAAAGGGGGGAAATGTGTGCGACAACGATCGAGAAGGACTAGGGTGGCCACCCCAGGAGCTCGCACTGCTTTTAGCCCTTCCCCGACACCAGCCCATAACAATTCCCCCTTTTCTCCGTAGAGCTAGGGACCGAAAGGAAGAGAATAGGGTAGAAAACAAAGCATAAACAAAGCACAAGCCTCCCAAGCCCTGTGCCTTCGGCAAAAGGGGGGAATTGAAGGGGACGACGATCGAGAAGGACGAGGGTGGCCACCCCAGGAGCTTGCACTGCGTTTCGTCCTTCCGGAACACCAATCCACAGCAATCCCACATTTTCTCCATAAATCTAGGGGCCACAAGGAAGAAGGGAAGAGAAAAACAAGAGAGAAAGGGATATATCAACCGTGGCTACCGGCTCACAAGGGGAGGAGGCTCCAAGTAGAGAACAAGCTTCCCCAACCCCGTGCCTTCGCAAAAAGGGGGGAACTGCAGGGGACGACGATCGAGAAGGACTAGGGTGGCCACCGTGGGAACTCTCACTGCTTTTCGTCCTTCCCGAAAACCAATCCACAACAATCCCACCTTTTCTCCGTAAAGCTAGGGGCCGAAAGAAGGGAAGAAAACAACATGAAAGAAAGAGAGATATCAAACGCGTCCACTGGCTCACAGGGGGAGGCTCAAACAGGGAACAAGCTTCCCCACCCCGTCCCTTCGCAAAAAGGGGTGGAACTGCAGGGGACGGTGATCGAGAAGGACTAGGGTGGTCTCCCTCGGAACTCGCACCACTTTTCGTCCTTCCTGAACACCAATCCACAACAATCCCACCTTTTCTCCATAAAGCTAAGGGGCCAAAAGCAAGAAGGGAAGAAAAGAACAGGAAAGCAAGAGATATCAAACGTGGCTACCGGCTCACAAGGGGAGGCTCAAACAAAGAACAAGCTTCCCAAACCCCGCGCCTTCGGAAAAAGGGGGGAACTGCAGGGGACGGCGATCGACAAGGACTAGGGCGGCCACCCTGGGAACTTGCACTGCTTTTCGTCCTTCCCGAACACCAATCCACAACAATCCCACCTCTCCTTCATAAGGCTAGGGGCAAAAGGAAGAAGGGAAGAAAACAAAACCAAAGAAACAAAGATCCCAAGAAAAGAGAGAAGCTCAACAGCACGCCGAGCAAGATGTCCGCTAACCAAAAAGAAATCAAACAAGGCACCCGATCAAAAAAGCGTCCCACCTCTTCACACCCTCCCACATGCATTCAACACAACACCCTTTCCAGCTTAACAACATAGCAAACAACCAAGAAAATAAATCACAACCCAAAATTGACCAATAGAAAAGACGAGGGCCACGATGAGACCAGTGTCTGGAGCACGTCACTGAAGGCAAAAAGCCCCCCAACCCAGCAGCACAAGGCTTCAAACAACAAATAGACTGCTGCCCATAACACAAACCCACCCTGCTATTGCACCCCTCCGTGTACAAAACACCCAACAACCTTTGCAGCGAGAGAGTCAACGAGGGTAAAAGAATCAAACTCCAAAGAGGAGTTGTCACTAGCCGACACTCAACGCTGGAGAAAGCCACGGGCCACAAATACATCGACGGTGCAAGGCCACTAGAGAGAGGGACATTCGCAAAGCGCACACCACGAAACGAAGAAATGACGCAAGTCCCACAAGAAACCCACAATCCAAAGGGAGGAACAAAGACACAACCCGCTACTTCTTTTTCCCTCAGAAGGGGTGTGGCTCACGAGAGGACGAGGAATTTCCTCGACGGCAAAGGCACGAGATAATATTGCCACCCTCATGCCTGTCGGCGGGGAAAATTGCGATCTCGATGGAGCTCAGACCGAGGGATGAGTTTTTCATTACCTGGACACCCAACCCTTCCGCGAGGGCATGTTGAGGAACGGTCGGGAGGGACTAGGGTGGCCAGCACAATGGGTTGAACTGCTCTTCATCCATCCCATACTTGACCGCACCCTGACAATCTCGCCTCATGGAAGGTTTGAGCTACCAGGCGCGCGCGCAACCACTCCCTCGACCCAACCACCAGCGAAAAAGCTCACCCAAGCAACACATACCCCGCCGCCGCCTTTTTGAGAGAACCAACTATGGAAGCCCGCACCCTTGGCCCATGCCTTCCAATGAACAAAAGACCGAGCACCGCCGCTACGAATGAGTCCGAATTTATCCATCGTTTTTACCAGGCACCTAACTCTGCAGCAACCATGCCCGGCTGAACAGATTGTCGGAAGGGCTCCCAAGAAACAAGCTTCCGAACCCCCTGCAGAAACACATTGGGGGGAACAAAAACAAAGGATGGCTGGGACAAGCACAAGCATGGCTTGCAAGCACACATGAAAAAACAAGCGTTACCTCGAGACAAGAAACCAACGATGTTCCCACCAAACACCAAACCTGCTCCCCTAGAGACGCACCACAAAGTCCCACATTGCAATCGACACCCAACCAACCCGAACCAAAAAAGAAAACCCCTGCTATCAATGATCCTACCGCAGGTTCACCTACAGTAACCTTGTTACGACTTCTCCTTCCTCTAAATGATAAGGTTCAATGAACTTCTCACGACGTCGATGGCGGCGAACCGCCATCGTCGACGCAATTCGAACACTTCACTGGATCATTCAATCAGTAGGAGCAATGGGCGGTGTGTACAAAGGGCAGGGACGTAGTCAACACGAGTTGATGACACGCGCTTACTAGGAATTCCTCGTTGAAGACCAATAATTGCAATGGTCTATCCCCATCACGATGCAATTTGAGAAGATTTCCCAATCCTCTCAAACCAAGAATAAAAACTCGTTGGCTGCATCATTGTAGCGCGCGTGCGGTCCATAACATCTAAGGGCATCACAGACCTGTTATTGCTTCAAACTTCCATGGCCTAAACGGCCATAGTCCCTCTAAGAAGCTGGCCGTGAAGGGGAACCTCCACGTAGCTAGTTAGCAGGCTGAGGTCTCGTTCGTTATCGGAATTAACCAGACAAATCGCTCCACCAACTAAGAACAGCCATGCACAACCACCCATAGAATCAAGAAAGAGCTCTTAATCTGTCAATCCTTACTATGTTTGGACCTGGTAAGTTTCCCCGTGTTGAGTCAAATTAAGCTGCAGGCTCCACTCCAGGTGATGCCCTTCCGTCAATTCCTTTAAGTTTCAGCCTTGCGACCATACTCCCCCCGGAACCCAAACACTCTGATTTCTCAGAAGGTGCTGGCGGAGTCCTTAGAGCAACATCCGCCGATCCCTGGTCGGCATTGTTTATGGTTGAGACTAGGACGGTATCTGATCGTCTTCGAGCCCCCAACTTTCATTCTTGATTAATGAAAACATCCTTGGCAAATGCTTTCGTAGTGGTCTGTCTTTCATAAATCCAAGAATTTCACCTCTGACAATGAAATACGAATGCCCCCGACAGTCCCTATTAATCATTACTCCAGTCCCGAAGGCCAACACAATAGGACCAGAATCCTATCACGTTATTCCATGCTAATGTATTCAGAGCATAAGCTTGCTTTGAGCACTCTAATTTTTTCAAAGTAACAGCGCCAGAACCGCGACCTAGCCAATTAAGGCCAAGAGCGCGCCGCCGACAAAAGGGACAGAAGGGCAGGTGCACACCGAGTAGGTGACCGACCTTTATGACCCAAGATCCAACTACGAGCTTTTTAACTGCAACAACTTAAATATACGCTATTGGAGCTGGAATTACCGCAGCTGTTGGCACCATACTTGCCCTCCAATGGATCCTCGTTAAGGGATTTAGATTGTACTCATTCCAATTACCAGACTCGATGAGCCCAGTATTGTTATTTATTGTCACTACCTCCCCATGTCAGGATTGGGTAATTTGCGCGCCTGCTGCCTTCCTTGGATGTGGTAGCCGTTTCTCAAGCTCCCTCTCCGGAATCGAACCCTAATTCTCCGTCACCCGTCACCACCATGGTAGGCCTCTATCCTACCATCGAAAGTTGATAGGGCAGAAATTTGAATGAAGCATCGCCAGCACAAGGGCTGTGCGATCCGTCGAGTTATCATGATTCACCGGAGAAGCGGGCAAGCCCGCGCCGACCTTTTATCTTAAAAATGCATCCCTTCCAAAGAGTCGGGACTTGGTGCACATATTAGCTCTAGAATTACTACGGTTATCTGAGTAGTATGGTACCATCAAAAAAACTATAACTGATTTAATGAGCCATCCACAGTTTCACAGTCTGAATTAGTTCATACTTAGACATGCATGGCTTAATCTTTGAGACAATCATATGAATACTAGCATGATCAACCAGGTAGCACCCTCCCACTTCAAAGGGCAATTCGGGCGCTCTCTTACCGAGAGCCAACCTGAACACCCATCAAGTCAAAGAGACGTCAAAATATCATGTAAAACTTTTATGCCTTGCACCTCTTGCATCCAAAGAAGGAAGCACACGCAACATGCCAAGGACATGGCAAACAAATGGGCAGACCTGCCGAGCCACAATGCACCAAGGCCACTCCCCGCCCCACACCTATGCCACCTAGGAGTCCACCCGGACAGTAGCAACAGTGGACCTCGATCGGATGATCGCCTGTGGCAGCCTCGACACAAAGGCAAGGGAAGGAAATCATACAAGACAAACCGAGCCCGCAACAAACCTTAGAAATGCCCCCCAACCCACCCCTCCCCTCCCCTCCCCGCACAGGGGCCACCTAGGAGTCCACCCGGACAGCAGCAACGATGGACCTCGATTGCATGATCACCTGCGGTAGCCTCAATGCAAAGAGGAAACGGAAGGAAATAAAACAAGACCAACCGAGCCCACAACCTCTCTTAGAAATGCCCCCCGACCCTCCACATCATGCACCGAGGCAACCTAGGAGTCCACCCACGCCAGCAGAAATGGTGGACCTCGATCACTTGGCCGCTTGTGGCAACCACAATGTGAAGCCAAAGGAAGGAAGCAAATGCAAATCAAGAGGGTCACTACATAATACAGGGACACATATCCAAACAGGAGGAGGGATCGGGCAGCACCGCACCCCACACACCCTACGTACAGGCAACCTAGGAGATTTCCCACAGCTGTTCCGACCGGACGATCAATAATTCTCCCCTACAGCCACCTCCACCCAAAGGAGGGAGGTCGAAGCATTCCACCTCGAAATCCTTCTTCCAAATAGCCCCCACCATTGATGACTATAGTAGCAAGCCTCCTCCCCATTGGACCACAAGCGCATACACAATTGAAACAACAAATGGCCATAAACGTTGTGACTTAACATTTCCAACCACAAAAGCCTGCCACACATGCAAGATGCAAGGGAAAAGCCGACCCCTCGATCAAACATATGGGCCAACACATCTGTCAAAACCTCAAAGCCAACGCAACCACGAACGATGTGCACTTTGAAAGGAATGCCAACCCTTGACTTTACAATAAGGAGAATAGCGCCTCACATCGCCCGATGGAAAAAGCAAGCAAGAGGGAGGGTAGGTGGTTTACAACCAAAACCCTTCCACGTCCCTCTTAAATGTATGCATCTCAACCGACAATGCCAACACGGAAAGAGTACAAGCACAAGACACCGGCACCATAAACAGCCGAACAATGAAGAGGCTAGCCATCATAAGGAGCCATACCGCAACAACACATACAACTCCCAAAACTTGGAGCAGAAGGGGAATTGTTCACATATGCCTCCAAGGACAAGCATCGCCAACATTACCGCTCATGCACTACCGAGTGGGTATGGAGAGAAGATGAAAATCGGACACCGTACAAATGACCCAAGGCCATTCTTGAGGCAAACTCGAAAAACCAACTCAATTACCAACCCACCTTTCACACGAAAAGAAAAACCCTCCACACCAAATAGGGAGGAGGTGAACAATATAACGAGGAGCCAATTTCAATGGAGCCACAAATGGCTACCCAGCCCAATCAAAATTCTCTATTCGCAACAACCGAGGGGCACGATAGTGACATAGGCAACGACGGAGTTTTGGGGCTTCCATCTGGGACCGCAACAATGAAGGCTCAAAGGAGTGTCGAGAAAACATTCAACATTCTTATCGTTGGGATGGGAAAGAGGGACAGGGATGAGCATGGCCCACATTGCCGCTCATGTGCTACCGAGCGGGGATGGAGAGAAGACGAAAATCAGCCGCCCTACAAATGACCCAAGGCCATCGTTTGGGCAAACCCGACAAAGCAACTCGATTACCAACCCACCTTTCACACGGAAAGAAAACCTATCACCGATATCTTCTGGAGGGGCACGAGGGGGACCAAGACGAGCCAAGGAGCCACACCACAACAACCCATACAATGCCAAGAACTTGGAGCGCAGAAGGGGAATTTTTCACGTATGCCTCCAGGGACGAGCATGGCCAACATTACCGCTCATGCACTACCGAGTGGGGATGGAGAGATGATGAAAACCGGACACCCTACAAACGACCCAAGGCCATCGTTCAGGCAAACCTAAAAGCACAACTCGATTACCAACCCACCTTTCACACAGAAAGAAAACCTGTCGCTGGTATCATCTGGAGGGGCACAAGGGGACCAAGACAAGCCAGGGAGCCAAACCACAACAACCCCTACATCTCAAAGAACTTGGAGAGCGGAAGGGGAATTGTTCACATATGCCTCCCAGGATGAGCATGGCCAACATTACCGCTCATGCGCTACAGAGTGGGGATGGAGAGAAGATGAAAATCGGCCACCCTACAAATGACCCAAGGCCATCGTTCAGGCAAATGTGAAAACACAACTCGATTACTAACCCACCTTTCACACGGAAAGAAAACCTGTCGCTGGTATCATCGGGAGGGGCACGAGCAGACCAAGATGAGCCAGGGAGCCACACCACAATAGCCCCTACAACTCTAAGAACTTGGAGAGCGGAAGGGGAATTGTTCACATATGCCTCCCAGGCCGAGCCTGGCCAACATTACCGCTCATGCGCTACCGAGTGGGGATGGAGAGAAGATGAAAAGCGGCTGCCCTACAAATGACCCAAGGCCATTGTTCAGGCAAACTTGAAAACACAACTCGATTACCAACCCACCTTTCACACGGAAAGAAAACCTCTTGCTGGTATCATCTGGAGGGGCACACGGGGACCAGGACGACAACTCGATTACCAACCCACCTTTCACACGAAAAGAAAACCTGTCGCTGGTATCATCTGGAGGGGGATGAGGGGACCAGGATGAGCCAGGGAGCCACACCACAATAGCCCCTACAGCTCCAAGAACTTGGAGAGCGGAAGGGGAATTGTTCACATATGCCTCCCAGGCCGAGCCTAGCCAACATTACCGCTCATGCGCTACCGAGTGGGGATGGAGAGAAGATGAAAATCGGAAGCCCTACAAACGACCCAAGGCCATCGTTCAGGCAAACCCAAAAACACAACTCGATTACCAAGCCACATTTCACAGGGAAAGAAAACCTCTTGCTGGTATCATCTGGAGGGGCACACGAGGAACAAGATGACAACTCGATTACAAACCCACCTTTCACACGGAAAGAAAACCTGTCGCTAGTATCATCTAGAGGGGGACGAGGGGATCAGGACGAGCCAGGGAGCCACACCACAACAGCCCATACAACTCCAAGAACTTGGAGAGCGGAAGGGGAATTGTTCACATATGCCTCCCAGGACGAGCATGGCCAACATTACCGCTCATGCACTACTGAGTTGGGATGGAGAGAAGATGAAAATCAGAAGCCCTACAAACGACCCAAGGCCATCATTCAGGCAAATCCGAAAACACAACTCGATTACCAACCCACCTTTCACACGGAAAGAAAACCTCTTGCTGGTATCATCTGGAGGGCCACGCGGGGACCAAGACGACAACTCGATTACAAACCCACCTTTCACACAGAAAGAAACCTGTCACTAGTATCATCTGGAGGGGGATGAGGGGACCAGGACGAGCCAGGGAGCCACACCACAACAGCCCATACAGCTCCAAGAACTTGGATAGCGGAAGGGAAATTGTTCACATATGCCTCCCAGGATGAGCATGGCCAACATTACTGCTCATGTGCTACCAAGTGGGGATGGAGAGAAGATGAAAATCAGAAGCCCTACAAACGACCCAAGGCCATCGTTCAGGTAAACCCGAAAACACAACTAGATTACCAACCCACCTTTAACACAGAAATAAAACCTCTTGCTGGTATCATCTGGAGGGCCACGCAGGGACCAAGATGACAACTCGATTACAAACCCACCTTTCACACGGAAATAAAACCTGTCACTGGTATCATCTGGAGGGGGACGAGGGGACCAGGACGAGCTAGGGAGCCACACCACAACAGCCCATATAGCTCCAAGAACTTGGAGAGAGGAAGGGAAATTGTTCACATATGCCTCCCAGGACGAGCATGACCAACATTACCGCTCATGCGCTACTGAGTGGGGATGGAGAGAAGATGAAAATCGAAAGCCCTACAAACAACCCAAGGCCATCGTTCAGGCAAACCCGAAAGCACAACTCGATTACCAACCCACCTTTTACATGGAAAGAAAACCTCTTGCTGGTATCATATAGAGGGGCACGCGGGGACCAAGACGACAACTCGATTACAAACCCACCTTTCACACGGAAAGAAAACCTGTCACTGGTATCATATGGAGGGGGACGAGGGGACCAAGACGAGCCAGGGAGCCACCCCACAACAGCCCATACAACTCCAAGAACTTTGAGAGCGGAAGGGGAATTGTTCACATATGCCTCCCAGGACGAGCATGGCCAACATTACCGCTCATGCGCTACCGAGTGGGGATGGAGAGAAGATGAAAATCGGAAGCCCTACAAATGACCCAAGGCCATCATTCAAGCAAACCCGAAAATGCAACTCGATTACCAACCCACCTTTCACACGAAATGAAAACCTGTCGTTGGTATCATCTAGAGGGGCATGCGGGGACTAGGACGAGCCAGGGAGCCACACCACAACAGCCCATACAGCTCCAAGAACTTGGAGAGCAGAAGGGGAATTGTTCACATATGCCTCCCAAGATGAGCGTGGCCAACATTACCGCTCATGCGCTACCGAGTGGGGATGGAGAGAAGATGAAAATCGGCAACCCTACAAACGACCTAAGGCCATCGTTCAGGCACACGCGAAAACACAACTCAATTACCAACTCACCTTTCACACGGAAAGAAAACCTGTCGCTGGTATCATCTGGAGGGGCACGAGGGGGACCAGGACGAGCCAGGAAGCCACACCAAAATAGCCCATACAGCTCCAAGAACTTGGAGAGCGGAAGGGGAATTGTTCACATATGCCTCCCAGGACGAGCATGGCCAACATTACCGCTCATGCGCTACCGAGTGGGGATGGAGAGAAGATGAAAATCGGAATCCCTACAAATGACCCAAGGCCATCATTCAAGCAAACCCAAAAACGCAACTCGATTACCAACCCACCTTTCACACGGAATGAAAACCTGTCGCTGGTATCATCTGGAGGGGCACACGGGGACTAGGACGAGCCAGGGAGCCACACCACAACAGCCCATACAGCTCCAAGAACTTGGAGAGCAGAAGGGGAATTGTTCACATATGCCTCCCAAGATGAGCGTGGCCAACATTACTGCTCATGCAATACCGAGTGGGGATGGAGAGAAGATGAAAATCGGCAACCCTACAAACGACTTAAGGCCATCGTTCAGGCACACGCGAAAACACAACTCAATTACCAACCCACCTTTCACACGGAAAGAAAACCTGTCGCTGGTATCATCTGGAGGGGCACGAGGGGGACCAGGACGAGCCAGGGAGCCACACCAAAACAGCCCATACAGCTCCAAGGACTTGGAAAGCATTGTGGAGGTAAATCCTCTCTGCGGACAGAAACGATCCCTACTAGCCCAGACCAGGTCTAGCAACAATCAAAGAATGCTATCACGCAAGTTTGTAATTGAAAATAAAAGTGGATGATGAGAACCTACTTGGATTCCAACGCTAATATTCATAGAAGAGACGTCGCCCTTGTTCCTTTGCCTCGGCCGGTCACGATCCCCACGATCTCCATGATTAGACACCTGCACATGCAAAGAACAACACAAATACAAGCGTAAAATCCAATAGATGCAACTATATGTCAGTCAGAAAAGATATAACTCAACATCAATCATAGGACAATGAGAGTGGAACCATAATGATAGTCATCTATTATTGATAAATAACAAAGAAGAATACAACCATTGTTCTGACGTCAAATCCTCCTTTGGCTAGGTAGTCAGCTACACAAGTCTTGCAAAGCTTGTTGGGATGGGAAACAAGCCTCTCTCTCTTGGGTGACAAGAATCTCCTCACCTAGATTTGGCCTTATGGGTGAAAAGAAGGCTCTTATAGCTTTAAACTCTTGAACTCCTGGTATTCTCTATCACTATGTTGGAACTGGAACTAGCTTGCTCAAGACATAGAGACAAGCTTTTATAGATAGAGAGGAAAGAGATAGGATCAACCACATTATTCATGGGATTGGCTTTATCACTTAGAAACTTCCATGAAAGGTGGCAAACCACTTCCCTTCTATGGAGATTCGAAGCCAAACCATCCTAGCTCAACATAGGTTCAGTTGGTGAATGGTTTAAGGAGAACCTTTGGAAGCTTCTGCGTTGAAAACTTTACTCAATTTGGTTAGCACGAGTGCGACTCTGAGACAGAGCGCCAATAGCGCGCCCTCTTTAGAGGATTTCCCTCATTAGTGCGGGCAGTAAACTGTGGACCCGCGCTAATGCAAAAAGATCTGTTTTCATGGGTATTCTGCAGGAGATGTCTTCAGTGCACATGAAGCTCACACTTAGAGGAATATAATGCAAGTTGTTTCAGGTTATGTCACTTCTCACAAGTCCCGGAATGAGTCCTCCAATGTACGGGAGAGGGGAAATAGGGACGGTGATAAACGGTGACAAATTACTGTGTAACAGATGCCCCCTAAAGCATGAGGCCTGAGAGAGAGAGAGGGGTGAAATTCTTTACAAGAACATGTGTAACTGAAAACACCACCGATGGAGAACCTGCGTAAAGAAGTACAACTGATATCTCAAGTACATGATATATGTGGTATGGGCGCAACCATCCATAAGAGAGCACACAAGAATCTAGATCCAAGGTATGGTCACAGCCATCCAGTGAGGATCGATAAATAGACTCAGGCATGGTCGCAGCCATCCAGTGAATGAGTCATGTAATGATCATAATAAGCCACAAATCGCACCCTGGATTCCAACAAACAAAATCCAGGGTCTTGCGCTCCATCTCGACCCGAACATAGTACAAGTTCAGGCATGCGAATGCATGAGTTGGAGTCAAACATGCATGAACATCGTCTGATTACCAGCCAATAATGAAAATTGTTAACAGACGCGAGAGTTACCACCAATAATGACAATGGCCCTCAAGGTACTATAGGTACAATCTACGGCGTGCGAATGAGTGAACTGACGTCGAACACCCTGGGAGCCTCAACTTCCTCTTCATTATGGTGAAGTTCCATCGGAGCACAGTTCCTTGTCTTGTGTCAAGCTCATTAAAAAATGAAACAAAGAGTCCCGAGCATAGTTCTTGATCTTGTGTCAAGCTCGTTAAAAAATGAAACAATTTACCCTTTCCAATCGCGTCTTTCAATTAAGATCTCGTAAAGCTTCATTCCATCCACTTTGTTGAATGCAATGAAGCTTGGGGGCATGTACCTCATCCTGCGCCATTGGACTGGGGGCATGCGCATTTCCAACAAGCAGAGTCCTTCCTGGTTCAATCTTGTGTCCCGAGGATAGTTTTTGATCTTGTGTCGACCTCGTAAAAAAAACGAAACAAGGTGTTTGAGCATAGTTCCTGATCTTGTGTCAAGCTCATTAAAGAATGAAACAAGGGTTATGAGGATAGTTCTTTTACTGTGTCAACCTCATTAAAAAATGAAACAACTCCCTTTCCAAATCGAGTCTTTTGATTAAGATCTCGTAAAATACAAGTCGAGTCTTTCATCGATCTCGAGAGTGAACCTTCATTCCATCCACTTTGTTGAATGCAATGAAGCTTGGGGGGCATATACCTCATTTTGCGTTATTATGCTAGGGGCATGCGAACTCATAACAAGCATAGTTTTTCGTTTCAAGCTTGTGTAAACATGAAACCGAATCCAAGCAAAGTTCTCCATGGTTCAAGCTTGTGTAAAAATGAACCCATACCCAATTTACATCTCGTGATTGCCATTTTTATCCGCTGAATTCTGCTAGATGAGCCTTGGTTGTTTTCATTCCATCGTCGCCATCTCTTTGGCCGATCATATGCTTTCACTTGGTTGTTTTTCCTTTCCTGAGGAACCGCAGCGATGAGTGGTTTTATTAGCCAGCCTCTTGACCATTACATGTTTTGAGCAGTTCCACCATTGCCGGAACCAGTTGCTACCCTTTATACCACTCGTTCCTCTAGGATGAGTCACCTTTAAGCTCTTTTCTGACTCATAAAATATGAAAAGATTGCCGAGTATTTTCCCTTTTTGACTCGTTAAAGAGAATAAAAATGGAGGTCTACTTTCAGCTCTTTTCCGACCGTTTAAATATGAAAAGATTGCCGAGTTATTCCTTTTGACTCGTTAAACGTAAATAAGAGGCGGTCGTCTTTAAACTCTTTTCCGACCGTGTAAAAAATGAAAAGATCGTCGGACCCTTGTCGTTTCAGGTTCGTTAATGGTTACGAAACGACGTGATATCGATCACTTTTTTACTTTTTCAGGTCGATGTCACTACATATGAAAAGTACTCCTCGATTGTAATGATCGGGCAGTTCTTTCGAGCATTGTTTTATACTTTTTCGGGCTCGCAAGACACAACTTTATGAAAAAGGACCCCCCTAGAGTTCACTTTTCTGCTGTCTTTTCAGACTCTCTAAATAGGAAAAGACGCCGAGTTCTTCCTTTGTCAGACTCGTTAAAACTTAATGACATCGGATTCTGTCGTAATGACGCCTCACAAGCATATGCTATCCCCGTCAAGCTTGTTAAAATAACTGGGGTACTCGCCAGAAATGGTGGGGAAAATGGACCCATAATTATTGTCGTGTCGGCAGTATGTCGCTCTTGAACATGGCACTTGTTTGCTTTCGTGTCTAGGTGGGGACCTCTCATCTTGTTTTACACTAGCCTCTGTGGGTTTGGGTTATCCTGTTTGACCTCTCATCTACTCATTGCCTCGTCACCATGACCTCTGATCCGTTGATGTCAAATACTGCCAAGTCCACTGTCGTGCCGCCGATATGTTCAAGAGAAGTCGACCTTTGCAAAATTGCAACCTCCGTCTAATACCTCACATAATTTTGCTTCACCACAACATCTTTCCTCTGTCTTGTGTCAATGATGTGGGACACACTATGGACCACCTTTGATCAAGGTCACTTCCTGTCGACTTCAGCTCATTATCCAGGAAGTTGATCTAGAGACTCCCTTCCGGTGCCTTGGAGCCTGCATGCCTCAATGGCAGGTTCTTCGTGTTCGACGAGAGGTTTTCATCATTGGCCTCCGATCGAATGATTCTACGGGTGTTTGACGCCAGCTCACTCATTCACACGCCGTAGATTGTACCTATAGTACCTTGAGGGCCATTTTCATTATTGGTGGTACCTCTCGCGTCTGTTAACAGTTTTAACTATTGGCTGGTAATCGGACGATGTTCATGCATGTTCGACTCCAACTCATGTATTCGCATGCCTAAACTTGTACTCTGTTCGGGTCAAGATGGAGTGCAAGACCCTGGATTTTGTTTGTTGGGATCCAGGTTGCGATTTGTGGCTTATTATGATCATTACATGACTCATTCACTAGATGGCTGCAACCATGCCTGAGTCTATTTATCGATCCTCTCTGGATGGTTGCGCCCATACCTTGGATCTAGATTATTATGTACTCTGTTATGGATGGCTGCGCCCATACCACATATATCATGTATTTGAGCTATCAGTTGTATTTCTTTACGCAGGTTCTCCAGCGGCCGTGTTTTCAGTTACGCATGCTCTTGTAAAGCATTTCACCCCTCTCTCTCCCTCGGGCCTCATGCTTTAGGGGGCATCTGTTACACAACAATTTGTCACCGTTTGTCACCATCCCTGTTACCCCTCACCCGCACACTGAAGGAATCATTCTGGGACCTGTGAGAAGTGACATGACCTGAAACCACTTGCATCATATTCCTCTAAGTATGAGATTCATATGCCCTGAAGACATCTCCTGCAGAATACCCATGAAAACATCTCTTTTTGCATTAGCGCGGGTCCACAGTGTACTGCCTGCGCCAATGAGGGAAATCCTCTAAAGAGGGCACACCATTGGCGATCTGTCTCAAAGTCGCACTCACGCCAACCGAATTGAGTAAAGTTTTTAACAAACAAGCTTCCGAAGGTTCTCCTTAACCCATTCACCAACTGAACCTATGTTGAGCTAGAATGGTTTGGCTTCGAATCTCCATAGAAGGGAAGTGGTTTGCCACCTTTCATGGAAGCTTCTTAGTGATAAAGCCCAATCCCATGAATAATTTGGTTGATCCTATCTCTTTCCTCTCTATCTATAAAAGTTTGTCTCCATGCCTTGAGCAAGCTAGTTCCAGTTCCAGCATAGTGATAGAGAAAACCAGGAGTTCAAGAGTTTGAAGTTGCAAGAGCCTTCTTTGCACCCATAAGGCCAAATCTAAGTGAGGAGATTCTTGTCACCCAAGAGAGAGAGGCTTGTTTCCCATCCCAACAAGCTTTGCAAGACTTGTGTAGCTGATCACCCAGCCAAAGGAGGATTTGACGTCAGAACTATGGTTGTATTCTTCTTTGTTGTTTATCAATAATAGATGACTATCATTATGGTTCCACTCTCATTGTCCTTTCTAATGGTTGATGTTGAGTTATATCTTTTTTGACTGATATATCATTGCATCTATTGGATTTTATGCTTGTATTTGCATTGTTCTTTGCATGTGGAGGTGTCCAATCACGGAGATCGTGGGGATCGTGACTGGCCGAAGCAAAGGAATGAGAGCGATGTCTCTTCTACGAATATTAGCGTTGGAATCCAAGTAGGTTGTCATCATCCACCTTCAATTTGCAATTAGGAACTTGTGTGATAGCACTGTTTGATTGTTGCTAGACCTGGTCTGGGCTAGTAGGGATCGCCTCTATCCGCATAGGGGATTTACCTCCACAACAGAAAGCAGAAGGGGAATTGTTCACATATGCCTCCCAAGATGAGCGTGGCCAACATTACCGCTCATGCACTACCAAGTGGGGATGGAGAGAAGATGAAAATCGGCCACCCTACAAATGACCCAAGGCCATCATTCAGGCAAACACGAAAACACAACTCAATTACCAACCCACCTTTCACACAGAAAGAAAACTTGTCGCTCGGATGATATGGAATTTGCATGGGCCCTCGCACGACCGAAATGAAGCGACAAGGGAGAGCCAGGAAAACGAGCAACACGAACATGCACAAAGCCAACCTTGGGTCACAACTTAGAATTTTTGATACGGGCTCGTTGGCCCGTGCGCACCCTCACCCAAACAAATTTGCATGGGCGCCCCACACAACCGAAACAAAGCGACAAGGGAGAGCTGGGCTAACGAGCTGCACGAACATGCACAAAGCCAACCTCGGGTCACAACTTAGCATTTTTTGATACGGGCTCATTCGCCCGGGCGTGCCCTCGCCCAAATGAGTTCATAAGTACGCCCTCACATGACCCGCCCGAACGACCGAAACGAAGCGACAAGGGAGAGCCAGGCAAATGAGTTGCACGAACGCGCACAAAGCAAACCTCGGGTCACAACTTAGCATTTTTTATACGGGCTCGTTCGCCCGGGCGTGCCCTCGCCCGAACGACCCGCCCGAACGAGTTCACATGGCCACCCTAAACCGACCCACATGAACGATCTTGCATGGGCGCCCGAACGACCGAAACGAAGCGACAAGGAAGAGTCGGGCAAACGAGCTACACGAACGTGCACAAAGCCAACCTCGGGTCACAACTTAGAATTTTTGATACGGGCTCATTCGCCTGGGCGCGCCCTCGCCCGAACGACCCGCCTGAACAAGTTCACACGGGTGCCCTCAAATGACCCGCCCGAACGATTTTGCATGGGTGCCCGAACGACCAAAACGAAGCGACAGGGGAGAGTCGAGAAAATGAGCTGCACGAACGTGCAATAAGCCAACCTCAGGTGACAACTTAGAATTTTTGATACGGGCTCGTTCACCCGGGCACGCCCTCGCCCAAACGACCCACCCGAACGAGTTCACACGGGCGCCCTCAAATAACCTACCCGAACGATTCTGCATGGGCGCCTGAACGACCGAAACGAAGCGACAAGGGAGAGTCGGGCAAACGGGTTGCACGAACGTGCACAAAGCCAACCTTGGGTTACAAATTAGCATTTTTGATACGGGCTTGTTCGCCCAGGTGCGCCCTAGCCTGAACGACCCCCCCGAACGAGCTCACATGGGCGCCCTCAAATGACCCGCACGAATGATTTTGCATAGGCGCCCGAACGACCGAAACGAAGTGACAAGGGAGAGTCGGGCAAACGAGCTGCACGAACGTGCACAAAGCCAACCTCGGGTCACAACTTAGCATTTTTGATACGGGCTCGTTCGCCCGGGCGCGCCCTCGCCCGAACGAGTTCACACGGATGCCCTCAAACGACCCGCACGAACGATTTTTCATGGGCGCCCGAACGACCGAAACGAACCGACAAGGGAGAGCTGGGCAAACGAGCTACACGAACGTGCACAAAGCCAACCTCGGGTCACAACTTAGCATTTTTGATATGGGCTCGTTCGCCCGGGCGTGCCCTCGCCTGAACGACCCGCCCGAACAAGTTCACATGGGTGCCCTCAAATGACCCGCCCGAACGCATGAAACGAAGCGATAAGGGAGAGCCGGGCGAACGAGCTGCACGAATGTGCACAAAGCCAACCTCAGGTCACAACTTAGCATTTTTGATACGGGCTCATTCGCCCGGGCATTCCCTCACCCGAATGACCTGCCTGAACGAGTTCACACGAGCGCCCTCAAACAACCCGCCCGAACGAACGAAACGAAGCGACAAGGGAGAGCCGGGCAAACGAGCTGCACGAACGTGCACAAAGCCAACCTCAAGTCACAACTTAGCATTTTTCATACGGGCTCCTTCGCTCGGGCGTGCCCTCGCCAAAACGACCTACCCAAACGAGTTCACACGGGCGCCCTCAAATGACCCGCCCGAACGACCGAAACGAAGCGACAAGGGAGAGCCGGGCAAACGAGTTGCACGAACGTGCACAAAGCCAACCTCGGGTCACAACTGAGCATTTTTGATACGGGCTCGTTCACCCGGGCGCGCCCTCGCCCGAACGAATTCACACGGACACCCTCAAACGACCCGCCTGAACGATTTTGCGTGGGCCCTCAAAGGACCGAAACGAACCGACAAGGGAGAGCCTGGCAAACGAGCTGCACGAACGTGCACAAAGCCAACCTCGGGTCAGTACTTAGCATTTTTTATGCGGCCTCGTTCGCCCGGGTGCGCTCTCGCCCGAACGAACCGCCCGAACGACCGAAACGAAGCGACAAGGGAGAGCCGGACATGTTAGGATATTCCGACACATAGGAAATAGTTAAGTACAACTTGGTCTAGTTTAGAGTTAGGTAAAGTGTGTTTCTTTACCGTTGTACATATTGTAACTTACAATCCGACGGTCACGATATGTAGTGATCCGACGGTTCATTCTCTCCTCGGTAATACCGACACTTGATCCGTGGCTTGACACCCGATTGGTCCATGAGTTCTATTTAAAGCGCATGGAGGGTCATTGTTCGGGTAATCCGTGCATGAGAGAAGCTTATGTAAATTTTCATTCTTTGATTAATAAATTGCCTGTAGTAGCCACGTTGGCGCAGGCCGTGGACTGTTTCCCTCTTTGAGGGTTTTAACCACGTCAAAAATACTGGTGTATTGATCTGTGATCTGGTTGTGAGCGGTGTCCTTTTGGTGTTCTTTCTGAGGAACTTACCCTGTAAATTCCTACATGGTATCAGAGCTATTTGAGGGCCGCGTCCGTTGGTGATCCAAATCTGAAGCCGGTAGAACTGCATGCGGCTGTCGTTTCCTAGATCTGCTGTTTCTGACTGCTTTCGGGCCGAGAGGACTGCTCTGTTGCGTTCGGAGCATCTGTTCCAGTGAGGAACCCCTTTCGTTTCACGCGAAAAGGTTTCCGGTAGCCCTAGCTGCGTCATTTTTCAGATCGGGAGGTATACAGTGTTTTTGCAGTTTACTGTTATTTTCTCTCTGCTTATTTCGGTTTCGGTTTATTTAGCCTTTTTTTTAACCGGATCTATACCTTTCATTTCTGCGTATGCTCTTTGCCCTGCGACTCTGTGCGATCTGGGCAAATCAGAAACAGAAAGGAAGGATTTTTCTCATGCGTATGCTCTTTTCCCTGCACCTTAGTGTGATCTCGGAAAATCAGAAACATTGAGAAAAATATTTAGTTTTTCGGCTAAAGCTAACTTTGAGATTTTTTTTTTAAAATATCTAGTTTTTTGGCTAAAGCTAACTTCGAGCCGCAAGGTTCGTTTTTCTTTGCATATTCGTGTTGGGTTTTGTGTTTTGTAGGGAAAAAGAGCTTTCTCAAGGCAAGCACGCAAACCAAGGCCCCCCCCCCCCCCTCTCTCTCTCTCTCTCTCAAATTTTTTGTATAGATCAATTGGTTCAAAGCTATTTTAAGAGAGTAGAGGTCTTGGGTTCAAGTCTCCATTTTGTGGGGGCGGATTTTTTCATTCCCGCACATTCGCGCACTTTGCCGGCAACTTCAACAATTTTTTTTTCAAAAAGCCATAACTTCTTCATCCGGAAGCCTTTTTCAGAGCCGTTTTTTTTAAAACAGCCTAATTTTTCGAGATCTATCCATTGGAACACTTACTTTCAGCATCTTCAGCTTCAGTTTTAAAAAAAAAATGGAAAGTCCATGCCAAGTCATTCTTGACAGCACTAACTACTTCCAATGGGTAGCCTACATGGAAGATTTACTTAGAAGTAAAGGTCTCTACAGAATAGCCACAGACCAAGAGAAGAAACCAAAAGATGAAGACAAGGCTGCAAAATGGGAAAATAGACAAGATCAAGCACGTGGTTTGATAGGGATGTCTATTTCTCCTGATCTTAGATTCCATATTGCAGAACTTGAGACTCCTCATGAAGCATTGGAAAAAATCGCTAAAGTTTTTGGGATTAAAAATGAAATTAGAGCCCATCAACTTGAAAATGAGTTGCTTACTTTGGATCCTAATAATTTTTCTTGCATTGAAGATTTCTTGTCCAAATTCAAGACCCTTAGATATCTCTTGGAAGGTGTTAAGGTTAAGAAAGAAGATGGTAACCTTATTTATTCCATCCTTACTAAGTTGGGACCAGCCTACTCTGTATTTGTTTCCACTTTCCATTCTACAAGGGAAGCTTTCATTTGTCAAGGAAAAGACTACAAGGCCCCTTCCTTTGACTCCTTTTGTGATTCCTTAATAAGAGAACAAGAAAAACTCTTACACCTTGGTCTTCTTAATCTTGGAAACTCTTCCACGAAAGCGTTAGCCGCCCAGCAGCAACCAAATTCAAAGAATCCTAAGAAGTCATATCCTCAAAAGAATGGTCCTAAACCAACTCAGCCTCAAAATGAAAGATCATTTCAGCAAAATGATAAGACCAATAAAAACAAATGGAAGAAGACTGATAGACATTGTAACTTTTGTAATCGAGATGGCCACTTAGAATCTAAATGCTTTAAGAAGATGGAAGCCTTGGAAGCCGCAATGAAGAAACATAACATCCATGTGGAGCCTACTTCAACTTCAACTTCCGGAATGGCACTTTCTGCATGTCGTTGTCAATCATCTCAGTCTGGTTATGCATTAAATGTATCTTCTTCTTCTCATTCTCATGAGTGGCTCATTGATTCTGGAGCCTCTTATCACATGGCCAAAAACCAAGCCATGTTTTCTTCTTTAAATGATTGTAACACCAAAAATATATATGTTGGTGATGATAGATCTCTTAATGTTGTAGGGACTGGAACTGTTCATCTAGACAATGGTCAGTTTAATGATGTATTATGTGTTCCAACCTTATCCTGCAACCTTCTATCTGTATATCAGATAACTCATTCAGGTGAAGGTAAAATTGTTGAATTTTCACCTCATGATGTTGTAATCAAGGATCTAAGAGATCCTAAACAGATTCTAGCTACTGGTCTTGCTGATGATTCCACAAGGTTGTATAAGTTTCACAACTTTGGGTCATCAAATCTTCCCTCAGTATTTGTTGCTCATAATGATGAAGTGAGCAAACTTTGGCATGAGCGATTTGGTCACTTAAACTATCGCTCCCTTCAGCATCTATGTAAAGAAAATATGGTGACAGGTCTTCCTATGGTATCTTGCAGAGATGGTGTTTGTTCCGGATGTGTACTCGGAAAACATCATCGGGACAGTTTTGACAAACGTGCCTCTTGGCACGCCTCAGCCCCTTTACAGCTTGTGCACAGTGATTTATGTGGTCCTCTTCCTGTTGCTTCATTCTCTGGCTGCAAGTATTTCTTAACTTTCATTGATGATTTCTCCAGACGCACTTGGGTATACTTCTTAAAACTCAAGAGCGAAGTATTTAACACATTTTTGGCCTTCAAAGCCTTTGTTGAAAAACAATCTGGACATCAAATTCTTAAGCTAAGAACTGATAATGGTGGAGAATATGTTAAAAACACATTCATCAACTTTTGCACCGAAAATGGAATTCAAATGCAACATACTGTTCCATACACTCCACAACAAAATGGTGTAGCTGAAAGGAAAAATCGCACCTTAAAGGAAATGGCTAATTGTATGCTGCAATCTAAAGGACTCAGTCTTAGTTTTTGGGCCGAAGCAATTAATTGTGCAAATTATATAATCAATCGCACTCCTACTAAGGTTCTAGAGAATATCACTCCAGAAGAAGCTTGGAGTTCCATTAAACCAGATGTAAGTCACTTTCGTGTTTTTGGAAGTGAAGCATGGGCCCATATTCCAGATGAAAAGCATAAAGCTTTAGAACCTAAGAGTGAGAAATGTACTTTTGTTGGATATTCTGAAGATGTAAAAGGTTATAGACTTATTCCATTTAAGTCCAAAAATGTTATCATTAGAAGAGATGTAAAATTTGATGAAAATAAATCGGCCTGCGAGCCTAGTCCGGCGGATGTGCCACCTCTTCCTATCTCTTCTACTTTTGAAAACATTTCTTCTTCAGATGATGAAAGTGAGGATGATAATCCTCCCCCACCTTCTCAGGATCCTCAACTTCCAAGATGGGTCCGTGCTACTCGGGATGCAGCAGGTGATCTTGCCGGTGATCCTACAGATCAGCGACGTACACGTTCTCAGTTTGAAAGAGCCTCTTCTTTACTGGCTCAAGCTCCAGTAAATCATGATCCTGACACTTTTGCAGAAGCTTCAGGCCATCCACATTGGGAAGCAGCTATGAATGAAGAATATCATTCATTGTTGGCAAATGATACATGGGATCTTGTTCCTCTACCAAAGGGACGCAAACTTGTTAGATGTAAATGGGTTTACAGAACCAAGTATGGACCAGATGGGAAAGTTGATAAACATAAAGCTCGTCTTGTTGCTAAGGGCTTTTCACAGGTTGAAGGCATTGACTACACTGAAACCTTCTCCCCTGTTGCCAAAATGAACTCTATCCGCCTTGTTCTTTCCCTTGCTGCCTCTTTAAAATGGGAAGTCCATCAGATGGATGTTAAATCTGCCTTCTTGCATGGGGACTTGCAGGAAGAAATCTATATGGAACAACCCATTGGCTTCATACAAACAGACTCCAGCCTTGTTTGTCGACTTAAGAAATCCCTTTATGGTCTCAAGCAAGCTCCTCGGGCTTGGTATGCCAAAATGGATAGCTTTCTTTTAGAATCTGGCTTTTCTAGGTGTCATTCTGACAATACTGTCTACACCAAGAAAGTGGGCAACTCTCTTATCATCCTTGTTCTTTATGTTGATGATCTTATTCTTACTGGTAGTGATCCCAACCTTATAAACCATGTGAAGTCCAGCCTTAAAAAGAAATTTGAAATGACAGACTTAGGACACTTACACTATTTTCTCGGTCTTCAAGTCTTGCAATCCAAGGAGGGTATTTTCCTTTCCCAGTCCAAGTATGCTTGTGATATTCTTCGTCATTTTCACATGGAAGACTGTAAGCCAGCCCCTTCTCCCTTTCAGTCTGGAGTCAAACTTTCAGTCTCTTGTACTTCTCCTGAAGTTGATGCTACCTTATACCGTCAACTTGTAGGAAAACTCTTGTATTTAACCCATACTCGTCCTGATCTTTCCTTTGCTGTTGGCCTTGTTGCTCGTTTTATGCAAAACCCCCGTGAAAGTCATTGGAAAGCAGCTAAAAGAATACTTCGTTATGTTCGAGGTACAGTACAGTTTGGGATTCATTACAGTGCCAAAGCAGCTCCTCTATTAGTTGGTTTCACTGATTCTGATTGGGCTGGTGACCCTGATGATCGAAAGTCTACTGCCGGTTATGTCTTCACTCTTGGTTCAGGACCTATTACATGGGCTTGTAAGAAACAGGCTGCCATTTCTCTTTCGTCAGCAGAAGCAGAGTATCGTGGTGCCGTGGAAGCTAGTAAGGAAGCCTTGTGGCTTCGTCAGATCCTATCAGAGTTTGGCTTTGAGCAGCAGCATCCAACCACACTTTGGTGTGATAATCAAAGTGCCATTCAGCTATGCAAAGATCCAGTCCAGCATCAGCGCAGCAAACACATTGAACTACACATGCACTTCATCAGAAAGCTCATTCATGACCATGTTCTTGAAGTGCAATATTGTTCAACAGATGATCAGGTTGCAGACATCTTCACAAAGGCTCTCACAGAGGCGAAGTTCACTAAACTTCGATATATGCTTGGAGTTCAGGAAGTTGTCACTAAGGGGGGATAGGCTCTAGTGCCTCCTTCCTTCTCCTATTGTGTCATATTTGTAAATCCTTCAATCCTATCCCAAGTTGTTCTTAAGGGGGGATGTTAGGATATTCCGACACATAGGAAATAGTTAAGTTCAACTTGGTCTAGTTTAGAGTTAGGTATAGAGTTAGGTAAAGTGTGTTTCTTTACCGTTGTACATTTTGTAACTTACAATCCGACGGTCACGATATGTAGTGATCCGACGGTTCATTCTCTCCTCGGTATTACCGACACTTGATCCGTGGCTTGACACCCGATTGGTCCATGAGTTCTATTTAAAGCGCATGGAGGGTCATTGTTCGGGTAATCCGTGCATGAGAGAAGCTTATGTAAATTTTCATTCTTTGATTAATAAATTGCCTGTAGTAGCCACGTTGGCACAGGCCGTGGACTGTTTCCCTCTTTGAGGGTTTTAACCACGTCAAAAATACTGGTGTATTGATCTGTGATCTGGTTGTGAGCGGTGTCCTTTTGGTGTTCTTTCTGAGGAACTTACCCTGTAAATTCCTACACGGCAAACGAGCTGCACGAACTTGCACAAAGCCAAACTCGGGTCACAACTTAGCATTTTTGATACAGGCTCGTTCAGTCGGGTGCGCCATCGCCCGA
Organism: Pinus tabuliformis; assembly: GCA_031772625.1. Classification (NCBI taxonomy): domain Eukaryota; kingdom Viridiplantae; phylum Streptophyta; class Pinopsida; order Pinales; family Pinaceae; genus Pinus; species Pinus tabuliformis. Next base: position 1,589,628,234 of record CM062819.1, on the reverse strand, counting down.
ACGACCCGCCCGAAGGAGTTCACACGGGCGCCCTCAAACGACCCGCTCGAATGAGTTCACACCGGCACCCTCAAACGACCCGGCCAAATGATTTTGCATGGGCACCCAAACGACCGAAACGAAGCGACAAGGGAGAGCCGGGAAAACGAGCTGCACAAACGTGCACAAAGCCAACCTCGGGTCATAAATTAGCATTTTTGATACGGGCTCGTTCGCCCGGGCACGCCCTCGCCCGAACGACCCGCCCGAACGAGTTCACACGGACGCCCTCAAACGACCCGCCCAAATGATTTTGCATGGTCGCCCGAACAACCGAAACAAACCGACAAGGGAGAGCCGGGCAAACAAGCTGCACGAATGTGCACAAAGCCAACCTCGGGTCACAACTTAGAATTTTTTATACGGGCTCGTTCGCTCAGGCGTGCCCTCGCCCGAACGAGTTAACATGGATACTCTCAAATGAACCACCTGAACGACCGAAACGAAGTGACAATGGAGAGCTGGGCAAACGAGCTGCACGAACGTGCACAATGCCAACCTCGGGTCACAACTTAGCATTTTTGATACCAGCTCGTTCGCCTGGGCGCGCCCTCGCCCGAACGAGTTCACATGGGCGCCCTCAAACGACCTGCCCGAACGATTTTGCATGGGCGCCCGAACGACCGAAATGAACCGACAAGGGAGAGCCGGGAAAACGAGTTGCACGAACATGCACAAAGCCAACCTCGGGTCACAACTTAGCATTTTTGATACGAGCTCGTTCGCCCGGGCGCGCCCTCGCCCGAACGACCCACCCGAACGAGTTCACACAGACGCCCTCAAACGACCCGCCCGAAAGATTGAAACGAAGCGACAAGGGAGAGCCGGGCAAACGAGCTGCACGAACGTGCACAAAGCCAACCTCGGGTCACAACTTAACATTTTTTATACGGGCTCATTCGCCCGGGCGCACCCTCGCCTGAACGACCCGCCCAAACGAGTTCACACGGGCGCCCTCAAACGACCCGCCCGAACGAGTTCACACGGGGGCCCTTAAACGACCCGCTCGAACGATTTTGCATGGGCGCCCGAACGACCGAAACGAAGCGACAAGGGAGAGCCGGGAAAACGAGCTGCACGAACGTGCACAAAGCCAACCTCGGGTCACAACTTAGCATTTTTGATACGGGCTCGTTGGCTCAGGGGCACCCTCGCTCGAACGACCCGCCCGAACGAGTTCACACGAACGCCCTCAAACGAACCACCCGAACGATTTTGCATGGGCACCCGAACGACTGAAACGAACTGACAAGGGAGAGCTGGGCAAACGAGCTACACGAACGTGAACAAAGCCAACCTCGCGTCATAACTTAGCATTTTTGATACGGAATCGTTCACTCGGGTGCTCCCTCGCCCGAACGAGTTCACACGGACGCCCTCAAACGACCCGCCCGAACGACCGAAACAAAGCGACAAGGGAGAGCCGGGCAAACGAGCTACACAAACGTGCACAAAGCCAACCTCGTGTCACAACTTAGGATTTTTGATATGGGCTCGTTCACCCGGGTGCGCCCTCGCCCGAACGACCCGCCCGAACGAGTTCGCACGGGCGCCCTCAAACGACCCGCCCGAACGACCGAAACGAACCGACAAGGGAGAGCCGGGAAAATGAGTTGCACGAACGTGCACAAAGCCAACCTCGGGTCACAACTTAGCATTTTTGATACGGGCTCGTTCGCCCGGGCGCGCCCTTACCCGAACGACCCACCCGAACGAGTTCACATGGGCGCCCTCAAATGACCTGCTCGAACGAACGAAACGAAGCGACAAGGGAGAGCAGGGCAAACGAGCTACACGAATGTGCACAAAGCCAACCTCGGGTCACAACTTAGCATTTTTGATACGGGCTCGTTCGCCCGGGCGTGCCCTCACCCGAATAACCTGCCTGAACGAGTTCACATGAGCGCCCTCAAATGACCCGCTCGAACAAATGAAACGAAGCGACAAGGGAGAGCTGGGAAAACGAGCTGCAGGAACGTGCACAAAGCCAACCTCGGGTCACAAGTTAGCATTTTTCATACGGGCTCCTTCGCCCGGGCGCGCCCTTGCCCGAACAATCCGCCTGAACGAGTTCACACGGGCGCCCTCAAACGACCCACCCGAACGATTTTACATGGGCGCCCAAACGACCGAAACGAAGCGACAAGGGAGAGCCCGGCCAACGAGCTGCACGAATGTGCACAAGGCCAACCTCGGGTCACAACTTAGCATTTTTGATATGGGTTCGTTCGGCCGGGCGCGCCCTCGCTCGAACGACCTGCCCGAACGAGTTCACACGGACGCCCTCAAACGACCCACCCGAACGATTTTGCGTGGGCGCCCGAACGACCGAAACTAACCGACAAGGGAGAGCCGGGCAAACGAGCTGCACGAACGTGCACAAAGCCAACCTCGGGTCACAACTTAGCATTTTTGATACGACCTCGTTCGCCCGGGCGTGCTCTCGCCCGAATGACCGAAACGAAGCGACAAGGGAGAGCCGGGCAAACGAGCTGCACGAACGTGCACAAAGCCAACCTCGGGTCACAACTTGGCATTTTTTATACGGGCTCATTCGCCTGGGTGGGCCCTCGCCCGAACGACCCGCCCGAACGAGTTCACACGGGCGCCCTCAAACGACCCGCCCGAACAACCCTCCCGAACGAGTTCACACGGGCACCCTCAAACGACCCGCCCGAACAATTTTGCATGGGCGCCCAAACGACCAAAACGAAGCGATAAGGGAGATCCGGGAAAACGAGCTGCACAAACGTGCACAAAGCCAACCTCGGGTCACAACTTAGCATTTTGATACAGGCTCATTTGCCCGAGCACACCCTTGCCCGAATGACCCGCCCAAATGAGTTCAGACGGATGCCCTCAAATGACCCGCCCGAACGATTTTGCATGGGCGCTCGAACGACCGAAACAAATCGACAAGGGAGAGTCGGGCAAACAAGCTGCACGAACGTGCACAAAGCCAACCTCGGGTCACAACTTAGCATTTTTGATACAGGCTCGTTCGCGCAGGCGTGCCCTCGGCCGAGTGACCCGCCTGAACGAGTTCACACAGACGCCCTCAAACGACCCGCCTGAATGACCGAAACGAAGCGACAAGGGAGAGCCAGGCAAACGAGCTGCACGAACGTGCACAAAGCCAACCTCGGGTCACAACTTACCACTTTTGAAATGGGCTCGTTTGCCTGGGCACGTCCTCGCCCAGACGACCCGCCCGAACGACTCGCCCGAACGAGTTCACACGAGCGCCCTCAAACGAACCTACCAAACGATTTTGCATGGGCGCCCGAATGACCGAAACAAACCGACAAGGGAGAGCCGGGAAAACGAGCTGCACGAACGTGCACAAAGCCAACCTTGGGTCACAACTTAGCATTTTTGATACTGGCTCGTTCGCCCGGGCGCACCCTCGCCCGAACGAGTTCACACGGACGCCCTCAAATGACCCGCCCGAACGACCGAAACGAAGCGACAAGGGAGATCCGGGCAAATGAGTTGCACGAACGTGCACAAAGCCAACCTCGGGTCCCAACTTAACATTTTTGATACTGGATCATTCGCCCGGGCGCGCCCTCGCCCGAACGACCTGCCCGAACGAGTTCACACGGGCGCCCTCAAACGACCTGCCCGAACGACCCGCCGAACGAGTTCACATGCGTGCCCTCAAACGACCCGCGCGAACGATTTTGCATGGGCGCCTGAACGACCGAAACGAAGCGACAATGGAGAGCCAGGCAAACGAGCTGCACGAACGTGCACAAAGCCAACCTCGGGTCACAACTTAGCATTTTTGATATGGGCTCGTTCGCCCGGGCGCACCCTCGCCCGAACGACCCGCCTGAACGAGTTCACACGGAAGCCCTCAAATGAATCGCCCGAACGATTTTGCATGGGCACCCGAACGACCGAAACGAACCGACAAGGGAGAGCCAGGCAAATGAGCTGCATGAACGTGCACAAATCCAACCTCGCGTCACAACTTAGAATTTTTGATACGGGCTCATTCGCCTGGGCGCACCCTCGCCCGAACGACCTCCTCGAACGAGTTCACATGGACGCCCTCAAATGACCCGCCCGAACGACCGAAACGAAGCGACAAGGGAGAGCCGGGCAAACGAGCTGCACGAATGTGCACAAAGCCAACCTCAGGTCACAACTTAGCATTTTGATACGGGCTCGTTCACCCGCGCGCGCCCTCACCCGAACGACCCGCTGAACGAGTTCACATGGGTGCCCTCAAACGACCCGCCTGAACGATTTTGCATGGGCGCCCGAACGACCGAAACTAACCGACAAGGGAGAGCTGGGAAAACGAGCTGCACGAACGTGCACAAAGCCAACCTCGGGTCACAACTTAGCATTTTTGATACGGGCTCGTTTGCCTGAGCACGCCCTCGCCCAAACGACCTGCCCGAACGAGTTCAAACAAGCGCCCTCAATCGACCCACTCTAACAATTTCACACGGGCACCCTCAAACGAACCTTCCGAACGAGTTCACACGGGCGCCCTCAAATGACCCGCTCTAACGATTTTGCATGGGCGCCAGAATGACCAAAATGAAACGACAAGGGAGAGCCGGGAAAACGAGCTGCACGAACGTGCACAAAGCCAACCTCGGGTCACAACTTAGCATTTTTCATACGGGCTCATTCGCCCAGGCGCGCCCTCGCCCGAACAACCCGCTCGAACGAGTTCACATGGGCGCCCTCAAATGACCCACCCGAACGATTTTTCATGGGCGCCCAAACGACCGAAACAAAGCGACAAGGGAGACCTGGGCAAACGAGATGCACGAACATGCACAAAGCCAACCTTGGGTCACAACTTAGCATTTTTGATATGGGCTCGTTCGCCTGGGCGCGCCCTCGCCTAAACGACCCGCCTGAACGAGTTCACACGGGCGCCCTCAAACGACCCGCCCGAATGACCCGCCCAAATGGCCTGCCCGAACGAGTTCACACGGGTGCCCTCAAACGACCCGCGCGAACGAGTTCACATGGGCGGCCTCAAACGACCCGCCCGAACGATTTTTCATGGGCTCCCGAACAACCGAAACGAAGCAATAAGGGAGAGCCAGGCAAACGAGCTGCACGAACGTGCACAAAGCCAACCTCAGGTCACAACTTAGCATTTTTGATACAGGCTCCTTCGCCCGGGCGTGCCCTCGCCCGAACGACCCGCCCGAACGAGTTTACACTGGCGCCCTCAAACGACTCGCCTGAAAGATTTTGCATGGGTGCTCGAATGACCGAAATAAAGTGACAAGGGAGAGCCGGGCAAACGATCTGCACGAATGTGCACAAAGCCAACCTCGGGTCACAACTTAGCATTTTTTATATGGGCACGTTCACCTGGGCGTGCCCTTGCCCGAACGACCCGCCCGAACGAGTTCACACGGGCGCACTCAAATGACCTGCCCGAACGACCCGCCTGAACAATTTCACACGGGCACCCTCAAACGACCCGCCGGAACAACCCACCTGAATGAGTTCACACGGGCGCCCTCAAACAACCCTCCCGAATGATTGTGCATGGGCCCTGGAATGACCGAAACGAAGCAACATGAGAGAGCCGGGAAAACTAGCTACACTAACGTGCACAAAGCCAACCTCCGATCACAACTTAGCATTTTTTATACAGGCTCGTTTGCCTGGGCGCGCCCTCGCCCGAACGACCCACCCAAACGAGTTCACACGGGCGCCCTCAAACGACCCGCCTGAACGATTTTGCATGGACGCCCGAACAACCGAAACGAAGCGACAAGGGAGAGCCGGGCAAACGAGCTACACGAACGTGCACAAAGCCAACCTCGGGTCACAACTTAGCATTTTTGATACGGGCTCGTTCGCCCGGGCGTGCCCTCGCCCGAACGACCCACCTAAACGAGTTCACACGGGCGCCCTCAAACGACCCGCCTGACTGAGTTCACACGGACATGCTCAAACGACCCGCCTGAACGAGTTGACACGGACGCCCTCGCCCGACCCTCCCGAACAAGTTTGCATGGATGCCCTCGCCCGAACAGGTTTTCACGGACGCCCTCGCCCGACCCGCCCGAACGAGTTTGCATGGACACCCTCGCCCGACCCGCCCGAACGGGTCTGCACGGACGCCCTCGCCCGACCCGCCCGAACTGGTTTGCACGGACGCCCTCGCCCAACCCGCCCGAACAGTTTTGCACGGATGACCTCGCCCGGCCCACCCGAACGCATTTACATGGCAAATGACCCGCCCTAACAAGTGTTTACACGGCAAACGACCCGCTCGAACGAGTTTAGATGGGCTCCAACACACGACCAAAACGAAGTCACAAGGGAGATTCGGGAAAACGGGCAGCACGATCGTGCACAAAGCCCACCCCCGGTCACAACTTAACATTTTTTATACGGCCACGTGTGCTCTGGGCACCGTCACGCGACACGACACGACACGACACGACACGACCCGACCCGACCCGACCCGTTTGCACGGGCACCCACACACGACACGTCCCGACCCGCCCGAACGAAATTTTGGGGTTTCTGTGGGCACACGACCCGAACGAAATTTTGGGGTTTCCGTGGGCGCATGACCCGAACGAAATTTTGGGGTTTCCATGGGCGCACGACCTGAACGAAGGCATGGGGGAGCATCAGGCAAACAGGCCACACGTACGTGCAAAAGGCACACGGGTGGTCACGACTTAGCATTTTTGGCACGGCCACGTGTGCCTAGGCACCCACACACGGCACGACACGGCCCGACCGGCCTTGTGTGAGCTGACCCGACCCACCCGAACGCGTTTGCACGGGCACCCACACACGACACGACACGACCCGACCTGAACAAAATTTGGGGTTTCCTTGTATGCACAACCCGAACAAAATTTGGGGTTTCCATGGGTGCGCGACCCGAATGAAGGCACAAGGCAATGTCGGGCAAACGGGTCGCACAAACGTGTAGAAGGCACACGGGGAGTCATGACTTAGCATTTTTGGCACTACCACATGTGCCCGAGCACCCACGCACGGCACGACCCGACCCGCCCGAACGAAGGCACGACGGAGCGTCGGGCAAACGGGTCGCGCGAACGTGCAGGAGGCACACGGGTGGTCACGCCCTAACATTTTTTGCACGGCCACATGTTCCTGAGCACCCATGCATGGCACGGCATGACCCGACCCGACTCGACTCACCCGAACGCGTTTGCATGGGTACCCACACACGACACGACCCGACCCACTCGAACGGAATTTGGGGTTTCCATGTGTGCACGACCCAAATGAAATTTGGGGTTTCCATGGGTGCACGACCCGAACAAAGGCCCGAGGGAGCATCGGGCAAACGGGCCGCACGAATGTGCATAAGGCTCACGGGCGGTGACGACTTGGAATTTTTGGCACGACCATGTGTGTCGGGCACCCACACATGGCACGGCACGACCCGACCCGCCCTGGGCGAGCCGACCCGAATCGCTTGAACGAAATTTGGGGTTTCCATGGGTGCACGACCTGAACAAAGAAGGCACACGGGCGGTCATCACTTAGAATTTTCGGCACGCCCACGTGTGCCCGCGCACCGCCACACACGGCACAGCACGGGATGACCCAGCCCGCCCAAAGGAAATTTGGGGTTTGAACGGGCGCAGGACCCGAACGAAGGCACGAGGGTAAGAATATCTTTGACTCTAATACATAAATATACCTGGGGTAACATGCCCTTAAGGTCTTCAACATTTTCTTTTGACTCTTTATAACACTTTAACACGTGATAGGCCTATTTCAATGAGCAAGAAACTCAATGACAAATATCATATATATATATATATATATATATATATATATATATATATATATATATATATATATATATATATATATATAGATATAGATATATATATATATATATATATATATATATATATATATATATATATATATTTATTTATTTATTTTCTTGAATAAATACAAATATCAAAAGTACATTTATGAAGACCGAACCCAGTTACACTTTCTTCAACACCCCCTCTTAACTAGGGAGTTATTCATAAATCATTACAAGGTGTTTGGCTATTTTTCAATCTTGAATAATTCACATAAGGGAAACCGGATTGGAAACCCATCTATTATAGCATCATATTAGCCAACATTGTTCATAGCAAGGCCTTGACTAACAGCTTTATCTCTCATAAGATTAGAGCACAATGTTGGCGAGGCCAATGGCTTATAAACACCTTGGTCATTGTCTCTAAAGGTACATGCCCACCCAGGTGTTCCTTGAGTATGACCTTCCAGGAAAATTCTTGTCTTGGGTTCCCAACCCTCAAAGAATATCGCTCCTCTTGCCTACTCTCGTCTTGGGTTCCCTACACATCCTCAAAGAGCATCAGATGCCAAATGATTGCCCAATCCTCCCGTTATTTCTTGCCAAGTGAAGACAAGAATGTTGTGTCTATCTCTTCCCCTTGATTGGGGAAGACATGCCCAAGTTTCCTCTGACAAGGAACTTGACCAATCTCCTTTGTAGTTGGGAACTTGTTAGAACTCCCTCTTAGCTAGGGACTTGTCCATTCATCAACAACGTCTTCTTCGTGGGTCCTTCAGCTGCTTGATCTCCTTCTTTCCTTTGATGTCATGAAGTATTTGTTTGAACTTCTTCTTGGTAGGGTATCGGCCATCGATCACTTTCCCCCTAGTTTGTCATGTCATTGCTCCCTTCGTGGAAAGTGGCCTTCTTGATATATATCAGGTCCTTTTTGTCATCTAGCTACTCCTTTGTCACCTTGTCTATCCTTCATAACACTTATCACATGGATTCTTAGTTGTACTCGCTTGTTCCCGTACTTTGATTTAGTGGCCCTTCATGACTTCATCGTGATATTTCTCTTCATCATGACATATTTGTAGACTTTAATCGGTTATCTGCACCTTACTATCTCCAAGGCCTTCGTAGGTGTCAAGGGTCCTTTATCTTTTTCTTCCTTTCTCAGAGTTGTCGTGCCTTCTTTCGAGAGATGTTGAGGAATCTTGTCAAATAGTTATTTTGTGACCCCGATGTTCTTCATTTGCTTCTTATTGGATTGATTGACCTTTACTCCACTGTAGCACATGCCTTCGAGCATGTCGTTGGCGAAAGAGATCCTTTTATTCTAGAACTTTTCCCATGACCCAATCAATATATATGATGACATGACTTAAACTTTGATGCATACGTACCTCATCTTGATTATGCTTTTATCATCGCGGCTTTATTTGATAGTTCTCCTCGATTGGTGTAGCCTTTCTTGCTTCATCTGCTCTCGCCTGTATATCATCCTCTCTTGAATCCCATAAATGGGATCCCCAATGAGACCTCTACCCCCTTTGAAAGAAGACTTTAAGAAAAGAGGTTGACTTAGTCATAGGAGGATCTTCCTTCTTGTTATAGACATTTTTGTGCCTTACAGCGTTGAGCATGAAATGTACATAATCCAAGGGATCCAAAGTCCCTAAATAAGTTGTTCCTACCCCTAGAGGAACAAGGTCAACCAATGACAGCTTCTCCCAGAAGTTCTCCACCAAAAACCACTCAGAAACAGTCAATTCAGGATCAATTCAGAGGCTCCACTAGCTGTCTGCGCTGAAATGCAGAGATTACACTGGCTAGGTGCACTGCAACACAGGTAGAAGCACTACCAGGGTGTGCTGAGTGGGAAATGACAAATGGCAAGTTCATTCAACGAGGTGGAAAGACCCTGGAAGCTTCCAGAATCTTCCTTAATGACACTTGCCTCAATGAATTCGACTAGTGATGAGTAAGAGGTTCTCAACCTCCAAGTGGAAGCAAGAACTGACAGAGAGAAGCCACAAGTCAAAGCATAAGTTGACTCATCCTCTCTGCTTACATCTATATATGGATCTCTCACCCAGAGGTTCAAGAGGCTGGAATTTTGTACTTTGCAGAGAATTGCTGTTGGTTTGAGATTGAGATTAGCACATTGGGTGATTTATGCTTTGTTGGAGGAGAGGAAGGGATTCTTTTGTTGGGAGGTAGATGCTGGATCGGGACCTATTTGGTTGTATCTCCTCTTGAACCTTGTTATCATATCAATAAAGCTACTTGAGTTTCTCCTATATGCTTGTATTTCAATGATGTTTTGTTATATTTGCATATTTAGTTTATATCTGATCCTAAACTAGTTATGAATGTGAATCTATATCTTTTGTGTAGTTTTCCTCTCTTTTGATTTTGCAGGAACTGGGTGAAGCTGGACCAGTAAAATAGCAGGCAGTGGGGAGCGAACGAAAGAGAGAGAGATTGGATCGACAAACTAGAGGAAGACACCGGTTAGTTACATCCTTCTTTCTCTATTTGCATCTCATAAAGAAGAATACTCAAATAAGTTTACCTGTTTGTTGCTAAGGCACTATCACCTCTTAGAGTGGGATAGGGGCATTCCGAATTGGTTACTTTTCCCAACAACAAATTGGCGACTCCACTGGGGAGAGTATCTTGTTAGTCTATTTGTGTTTCTATTGTTGTTCTTCTCATAAACTCAGGAGTGCTGAATCGAAATGCACTTGCCATTTTCAAATGCAAAGTAGAGATCTGCCACTCTAGTCCACTCATTGGGCCTGTTTTTATGATCTGAACAAACTGATCCACAAGTGCTCTAACAGCCCTTTGTGATAGATCTTAGTCCTCCTTTAAATCATCCTCCTAATTGTACCTAATTGATAGCTTTGATCCGGCCAAAAACTGTAGATTTAACTGCAAACCGTAACCCAGAACCTAGAAAAAACTCTCGTTTTTGCTTCAGCGCAGACTCTGTGAAGAGGTTCTGCATTTCAACGCAGGTCCCGTGAAGGCTACCTACGCTGAATGTCAAATCCTCTGTGTTGGGAGTGCGCTGATCAGTCTTTGCCTTGTGCAGCTGTGGTTCCCTGCTTCCTTTTGCTCAGTTTCATCTCTGTTTTTTGCAGCCTGTTATCAGTCAGTGTACCTATCTGAAACCCCTTTTCTTTGCCTCAATTCTGCCTTAGTTGTATAAAGAAACTGTATTTGTTCTTTGTGTATTTGTTACATCATTTGCAGTTTCCCATTACAAAAGTAAACTAGTCATACTGTCGCCCTTAGATCTAGACCTGTCGTAAGTGTCACTTTGATCTTAGGAGTGAGTTTGTTTGTTGTTCACAGTTGATTGAGCTTTTAATTTTTTCGTTTGGTTTGAATTTATGCATTTCTAGTGTCGAAACAAGTAAATCATAAAGTGTCATAATCGTCTTTTTGATTTTGAAAAAGGAACTTGTTTATGTTTTCACTTGAAATTGAATTCAAATTTGTACAACAGCTTTCTTTTTAGGCATCAATATTAAGAAAGCGAAAACAAATACATGCATTTGTGCATTTGCATTTTGATAGTTTGCATGCTTTGATTTAGGGAAAAGTACATTACAGTTTGCTCTATGCTCTTTGAGAAAAGTTTGTATCTTCCTTTTCCCCTTGTAGCTAGGATTTTCATTGTTGAAAAGATATAAAAGCTTGCTTATCATCTTTAGACTGCATTTAGGAATTGTATCATACATCTCGTGGTGATCCGAAAAGGTAAACTTCTAAGAAAGATCAACCTAAAATAAATTGAATGAACTTAACAACGCTTTGTAACTTAACGCACAACATAGAGGTCTAGGCTAGAGACGTGTTCCGGCGTCGTAAAACCTGGTGACCGTCGATCTCGCTGATGGTTGGGTGATTCCTCCTAAGAGACGATAGCGCCAGTATGGATTGTGCTCCCACGTACCGTCGAGTATATATTGGGAGACCCCTATAGGCATAAAACCTTTATCCTTAGGAAGCCGTGTCGGCCGCCCTATTGATCGCAATGCACTGAACACAGCATTCGTGAAGATTGACTGCCCGTACCTTAAAAAGTATTCTGTGGTTTTGTGAAAAGTTTGGCACACCCTCTACCTAGAACTCCAGAGCAGTTCCTTTTGGCCTTTTTCAAACTCTATAATGGAAAAAGTCCATCCGAGCATTTGTCACTTCGGGCTCGTTAAAACATCGAAGGAGACTAGAGTCATCTTTAGCTTTTTCTCGACTCTTTAAAAGTGAAAAAGCAAGTTGTTTCTAAAGCGTCTAAAAATTCATTTAATTCGGAAACACACTTTCCCCTTTTGTATTTTGGTTGATCGAGTAATCCGCAATCGTGGAAGAAAGTCAATTGAAACCCTGTCGTTCGCGGAGGCTTACGAGTCAACCGTCTTTGTCTCCGGAATCGAAAACAGTGCGGACAAAGCGAACTCGTTTAATCGGTTCGAAATCTCCTATCAAAGTTAGAACAAGTGCTCCAACCACATCTGAGATTCCGGTTACTCCAAACATTTCTGGAAACCCTGCCTCTACAGAAGAAGTTCAACGGCCACAGAGGGACAGTGATATTGATCCTAGTCTGAGAGCAAACACTTGTGTTACTGAACCAATTCCATCTGTAACCGGTTCAGAGAATCTTGTTCCTCAAACATCTTTCGCTGTTGATTCAACCCCTTCTTCGACACCAGAAATATTTTACGGACCTGACGGTCTTCCACCTGGTTTGATTGCGATAGAGGAAATTGTAGAAGATCCGCAAGCAAGTACTCCAACACATTTTGGAGTCGGGGTCACTCTATTTCCTTTGACATCAGAAGTTAGTCTACCACCACTGGAAGTTCCTGTAGAATCGCTAGGTAATCTTTTGGATAGACTCAAAATGTCTGAACAACCATCAACATCTAGGACTGTGTCAAATGACACAGTGACAGTAGAACTCCCTACCGTCACTCCAACAATGTTTTCCGGCATACCATCTGTCCCGACTAGCTCACAACCGCTAGAAGGAGTCCACCCAGGGACTATTTCGACAGTGTGGTCCGTTCCTGTTTGTTCCTCCGAAATAATATCCGGAAACTCTTATGTTGAGACTCACCAAATTGATCCATTTGGAGGTCAATTTGGGCAATCCAGTCTCCAAGGGCAGACAATCCCCTTGAGTTCCGGATTGCCACCGTATGGGGGGCAGTATGCCATTTCATTACCCCCTCCGGGAGGATATCTGTTACGCAGTAATTTGTCACTGTCTCCTTGTTATTCTCCCTACTGCATCATGAACTCAACATAACCATGCTCATGCTCTCTGAACTGGCCAAATGACCCACTTTGCCAAAGTTTATTTCATCAGTGCGACTGTTATTAAAATAACCGCGCTGACTGGCGGCTGAAAGTGCAACTGATGCACTGCCAGCGCGGAAGCACATGGGTTTTCCGCGCTGGTCGAATTTCATGACCCAGCACATCCTATGCTTGTATTAAGTCACGCTGACACAGCCTGCTCCATTATTAAGATGCGACGTCAGCTCACCAGTCCAGTTATGCACCCGTGCTGATCTTGTTTGGGCGAGTTTGTTCTAACAGCCAGCCTTCCAGATGACTCCAGACCTGGTTGTTGGCCTTGTGAATGTCGCCCTACCTTCTATGGCATGTCTATTTGTCATTTGAGCCACCTTCCTTGGAGATAAGCTCATCCTCCCACCATTCATGAAGACTCCTTCTCCTATTTAAACCTCCACCATTTCCATGAGCAGCTAGTTTTGGATAGTGTGGAATTCATAGTGCTTAGAGTGCTGCTGCTAGTAGGTAGTTGGTGTGACAAAGTGTGGTTTTGCTAGAGGAAGCTTAAGGAAGGTTGTGAGTATTGCTTGTGTTAGAGAGAGCTTTTGTTTTGGGAGATCTACCTCCAAGGGTGAATGCTTAAGAGACTTGCTGGCTGGACCCTCTTGAGAAGGACTCAGCGTCAGAACTTTGGTAGTACCTTTCTCTGTTATTGATTAATAATAGATGACTACTATTATGGTTCCATTCTCATTTCTCTTTGTAATGGTTAATGTGAATTACATCCTTTCTGACTGATGTATAATTGTATTTATTAGATTTCACGCTTGTGTTTGCATTTCTCTTCGTGTGTGCAGGTATCTATCTACAGGGATCGTGGAAGATTGTGACTGGCCAAAGCGAAGGAGCGAGAATGACATCTCTTCATCAAACAATAGCATTGGAATCCAAGTAGGTGTTCATCGCCTATCTTTTATTTGCAATTAGGAACTTGCACAGTAGCATTGATTGATTGTTGCTAGACCCATTCTGGGCTAGTAGGGATCGCCTTTATCCGTAGAGGGGATTTACCTCTCCAACAATTTGGCGACTCCTCTGGGGAGCTGGCCTTTGTCTCTTTTTGTTCATTCTTGTGTTGAGTTTGATTATTACTCTCTTTTAAAAAATTAGGGGTTAGTCCTCTGCTTTTAACCTTCCTGGTTCAATCTGGGAAGTGCCTTAATTACTTAAAGAGTTCTTGCCTTGGTTTGGGAGTTTTTGGCGCTATTCTGCCTATTTTTTAGCCTCAGCGCGGTTTATATCAAAACAGTCGTGCTGACAGCGCATAGCTGTCTCTTTGACTTCGTGGTCATCGTGCTTTTACGCCAAACAGTCACGACGGTTCTGAAATCGAACCAGCACGCTTAAGTCGTGTGCTTCCGCGCTGACAGCGCTTTGTTGCTACGTGTGACCTCTGGTCAGCGCATTGTTGCTGAGTGTTACACGCGCTTATCCTGTAGAATTGAATTTGTTTCAATTTTGCCTCCTGAGCCTGTTGGTTTGACTATCTCCTGCTCTTTCTACTTGGTTTATGACTTGATTTTTATTGTTTGAATTGTGAAGCACTTGCTTGCGAAGTCTTGTCGGACGAATCTTGTTTTGTGTCCTGTGACCTAGTGCCATCATCCCGTTTTCACTGGATTGACCTTGTTTTATCACTCGTTCACGAAGATTCGTTGCTGCTTGCCTTTGCTATCGCGGAAACCTTCCTATTTTTGCTTTCTTTGCTTGGTTGTTTGAGGTGATTGTCGTTGAACCAGTCCTCGGATTATTTCACTACCCAAACACAGATCACAGTTGCTTGGGTTCAATCGGCTTTTTTCACGCTTGTGTTTTTCATTGAGTGATTTTATTTCTCTTTACTCGGTGTTGCTGTCTCTCAAAATTCATTTTAAGTGCACAGTGCCATTGAAAAAGAAATCGAACTAATGTCTTTTGCATTCAATAGTTAATGAAAAGAAGAGCATTTCATTGATTTGTGTTCTCAAAAGAAAAATTTAATTTCTTTGTCATTAGCTGCATTAGATTGTTTGATTTATTGAGTTCATTTTGTTTGATTGAAAACTCTTAACCCTCTCATAGTTAGAATTCATCGAACAAAATGGTATTCTTTGGCATGTAGTTTGCATCTAGGTAATTGTGAGAGATCACACGATAAGGCCTGAAACCGAAACTTAATTCAAGATCAACCATAAAATAAATTGAATAAACCTAAAAACGCATTGGAACTTAACGCAAACATCTAGAGGTCTAGGTTAGAGACGTGTTCCGACGTCTTTAAACATAGTCACTATTGTTTCACATTACGGTTGGGTGATTCCTCCTTCTGTGACTCGATAGTGGTCTAACATGGACTGTGCTCCCACGTACCGTCGCGTATATAGGGAGACCCCACTAGGCTTTTATCCTTGATCCATAGGAAGCCGAGTCTGCCGCCCTGCGAACCGTAATGCACCGAACACAGCATTCGGGAAGATTGACTGCAGTACGGAAAGTCCTTGGTTCTCATACGATTTCCAAGGTGTATAAGCAGTTTTACGGATTTCTTGGTAAACCCTTTGCCTAGAATCTCCAGAGCAGTCACTTTTGATCCTTTTCGGACTCCCTAAAAGAAAAGTTGCTAGTGAGCGTCTTGTCACTTCGTGCTCATTAAACATTCGAAGGAGACTGGAGTCATCTTTTCGTCATTTTCTCGACTCTTGAAACATGAAAAGGTCAAGTTTAGTTCCTGTGTCTTAAAAATTTATTTGGCCATGATAACATTACCTGGTTAGTTCTTGTGTGCGTTATCTTGAGTAGGGTCTTTATCGTTAGTTTCCTTTAGGTTTTGTGCGGGGTTTGTCATCCTGGCTGACCCGTCAACTCCCGGTCCAAGTGATCAAGGTTCTCCATCTTCTGTTGCTCCTGAGGTACCAGTTGTAAGTGATAGTCTTCCTGTTATCCCGAGTATCCAACCTATCAATGTACGTGCCCCGGGCGACGAGGATTACGAAGAATATTGGAACCCTATCTGGGAGCCTGACGAGGACGATATTCCTGTTACCCCTCCTGGTTTTTCGTCTCCAATGTCTACTTCCCATATGGATGAGACATCTCCCAGCGCAAGTGAGACACCCGTGGTGTCAAATATTGAATCTCCCATTCCAGCTACTTCTCCACTCCCCCCACGATATCAGTCGATGAGGGACAGAATAGCTGCCAGGATGCCTACTACGACTATGTGGGATCCTCAGATCACTCCCACCACGGGACCCTTTGTTTCACAACCCCATACTGCACCTGTTACCTCAGTTCCCACGATTCCAACTGTTTGTGTAGCATACTCAACTCCGGTCGTCAGTGCCGTGACAACGTCTTCATCTACAAACCCTGGTGCTGGTCCCTCTCACGGTCAAGTGAGTAATGGCCAGCCGGAACTTTCGTCTGGAGTCGTCGACCCTACACAAAGTGCTCAACCCTCTTCTGGCCTTGTTCCAGGAGGGGGGCCATATGATGCCCATGGGCAACCCATTGTGGACCCAAATACGCAGAGTCCACTCTTTTATTATGATTCTACCGGCCAGTACCTCCAGTTTACTCAAACCACGCCTCTTCAACCTTTCGTTGAAGTCTCGGTACCATTATCCATTACTTGGGACGCCGGTACTCATTCGTTTCATGGGGGCCAGGCAATTCCTGGACAGCCTCAAGGACCACCTAATCTAGGCCAGCCACCTTATGTGCAAGCCCCCCAAGGGCAACCACTTTATGGCCAGTCTTACCCAGGACAATCTGGGGGCCCACAAGGACAACCCTACCCGGGACAACCTTCGGCCATTGGTGGTCCATATTTTTCCTATCAGAGTCAACCTTCTGGTTATCCAGGGCAACCTGGTACCCAGCAAGGTTACCCGTCTGGACAACCAGGACAACCTTACATCCAACAAGGCCAACCTGGTTTCCAGCAGGGTTATCCCGCTAGACAAGCTGGGCAAAATTATATTCCTGAAGGTCAACGAGCAGTCCAGTAGGGGTATCCTTCTAGGCAAGGGGGGCAACCCTATGTGTAGCAGGGCCAACCCACTACTCAGTCTAGTCATCCTTCTGGGCAAGGGGGGAAACCATACATACAGCAGGGCCAACCCACTGCTCAGTCCATGCATCCTCCTGGGCAAGGGGGGCAACCCTACGTACAGCAGGGCCAACCCACCGCTCAGCCAGTCCAACCCTCCGGACAAACGGGCCAGCCTTCTATGCAGCAAGGCCAACCCACTGTCCACCCTAATCATCCATCTGGACAGGCCGGCCAACCGCAAGGTCAACCAGCCGTCCAGCCTGCTCGGCCATCTGTTCCGCAAGGACAACCCTTGGTTTCTCAAGGACAACCTGGCACCCAGCAAGTACGCCCTTCTGGGCAAACAGGTCTATCCCAAACTCAACCAGGCCAACCTTCCGGCCAGATGATCCAAGCCCAGCCAGTTCAAGGACATTATTCTGGGCCCCAAACTCAAACGGGTTATCAAATGCAAGGCGGGCCACGGCCCCAACCTTCCTACCAAGCACAGCCTTCTTATCAGGCTCAGTCTGGAGCCCAGCAAATGTATGGCTACCAGCAACCCCAGGGGCAAACTCAGTTTACCCCTTATCAAAATTATCAACAGATGCAGGTCACTCCTTACCAAAATTATCAGTATGCTGCACCTGCGGGTCAAGTTGCTAATACATGGGGTGCTGGGGGGCAGACCCAAGGACAACTATCTGCATATGGACAAAATCCATATGGATAGAACTCCTACGGGCAAGGTCCTTATGGGCCGGGTCCATCTGGACAGAGTCCATGGGGGCAACCACCACCTGGTTGGAACCCTGGTACCGCCCTGCTTCCACAGCCACAAATGTCCTTTAACCCTCAGTTGTCGTTCTTAGCGACGTTGGAACTTCCGGATGTGTCCAAGTTGACGAATGATCCCATTCTGCATAATCCGTATTGGCCACCAGTTCCAACTAAAATACCCGGTGATTGTCCAAAATTTGATGGCAAAGCTAGTGAAGATCCTCAAGCCCATGTCATGACCTATCACCTCTGGTGTTCATCGAACTCATGGCTTGATGACTCTATCCAGCTTCGCCTCTTTTAGAGAACTCTCACCGACTCAGCCGCTAAGTGGTACATTGAGCTGAATCGTGGCACGTTTCAAGATTTCAACTCGCTGGCTATGGCGTTCTTAACTCATTTTCAGTTACCCATTCAATACGAGACAGGGACACATCTCCTCACGTCTCTCAAACAGGACACGGTGACCCATATATCTGATCATATACATGAATGGAGAAGGCGTCGTCGCTTGATCAAATTCTGGATTCCTGATCAACTCCTGACCGACTGGTTCACAACTTCCTTTGTCCCTGCAATTGCGCGAGACATCGCCATGGGAGCTTGTGTAACTGAAGAGCAAGCGATCGCGCGAGCTCAGTACCTAGACTTAGTATACTCTCAGTCGGGTACTCCATATTATTATTTTCCAGACACCCCGAGGCCTGGATATCCCAAGGCTCCGCCCAAACCATCTGTTGATGGAGTCATTGGCTCTGTAAATTCGTCATCGAAGAAGTCGGCCGCGAACCCTGGGAAGAAAAAACAGAACGCTTCTAATGGAAATGCTCCTCAGGGCCAATCTAATCCTAGAAGTACCTCCGAGGTAAACGTCGTTCAGTCCACCGCGGCGGATAAATCCTCAAAAGGGAAAAAGAAAGGGAAAGCTAAAGATAAATCTGGACATCCCAAGCAGGATTCCCCTAAACCTCCACTCGAGGAAGGAGCTAAACGAAAACCTAAGTATCCTTGTCTCATCTGTGATGAGGATCACTACACTAAGGACTACCCAAGGTGGTCCGAAGTTAGTCGGTTATTGAAAGGTGCTCCTGGGAAACTGCCGTGCTTAAAAAGCCCTTCCCTTCCTAGCAGACTCAAATGGTGGCAGACCCATCTCAACCCTCTTCCTCGTTTGGTTCTCAAGTGTTCATGGCTGGAACGATTCCCATCCATGTTTCAACTCGAGCGAAAGACTATCCATCTCATGCCGAGAAAGAGCTGGAGGTTCCCTCCAGCGCTCCTCCGTCTAGTTCTGGTCCTCTCCACATCGAAAGGCCCAACGCTGAGACGATCCCCCGACCCCCTCCAAAAGGTGTACTCAGGAAGTCGTCTTACAACCCTAATGCTCGTGCTACCCAGCACTATAGCATTGTTGAGGACTTAGCTCAGGATCCGTCTGCTATGTCCGCTCTAGAAGTCCTCCAGAGCTGCCCCTCCCAGAGGAAGTCCTTGCTATCAGCTATTGGTGGCATCGACCCGGCAGATTTAGATTTGATTTCTTTTGATCTCGAGGGTTTTACATAGAGACTGCCTCACCAAGTCGCTTTCCTTATACAGGTCATCATCAATAGCAAAACAATTCATCGTACGGTTATTGATGAAGGTGCCTCAACCTACATCATGTTCATTGCTTGCTGGAAGGCGATTAGTTCCCCTACTTTGAGTCAGTCTCCTACGACGTTAGAAGCTTTCGATGGAAGAGAGTCTCGTCCTTACGGTATCCTCCAACGCTTGCCCATCTCTTTGGAAGGAAAGACCGTAGAAGTGGAGGTCGAAGTTGTTGACGCCAATCTTACCTACAACCTCCTCCTTGGCCAGAGCTAGACATACGCCATGCACGCCATGGCTTCCTCCCTGTTCCGTGTCATTCGTTTCCCTCACCAGGGGAAGATTGTCACGGTGGACCAGCTCTCCTTCTTCACCTCTTCTTCTGAAGGTAATGTGCCATTCGTGGAGCATACCTCTAAGTCACTCGAGAGCGTGGGTGCCGGACTTTTCAAAGATCCCACTTTAATGGGAGTCTTTCCCCTCCCACCTCCGAATGTCGCCCCTATTAACATGATCTCTGTACGCTCTGATCCGTGGGTTCTTCCTCCTACTAATCAGGAAGACTCTTGGGGTGATATGATGTCGTTGAGTCCTGCCGAACTCAACTACATCGAGATTGTCACTGCATTGGCTCCCCCTGATGAACCTGCTCTCCCGAGCAGTGTTCCTGATTCATATGATCATTTCCCTTGGCTAGGAGATGAGGCTACTTTGGATCCATTGAAGGAAATATTTCCTTCCGACGAAGCCATCATAGAGACAATGTCTCTCGAAGAGCTCCCTTGGTCAAATCACCACCACCGCTCTTCGTTTCTCCCTCCCCATCCGGAAATGACCGCATGTCTCGAGCGGTTTGCTTCGTGTGTCCCATCCCCGCCCCTCCAAACACCCATTCAGCTTTATCAAGTGTCTTCAGAGGGCAATATGGGAAATATCACGCAAACCCAACCGATCGACATCTCTGTCAAACTAGGGATTGTCGAGCACATTCATATCGGAGTCACTTGCACTCCAGAGGAAGTTCAACTCTACACTGCTCTGTTTCGCGAATTTCGTGATGTCTTCGCATGGTCCTATGAGGAAATGCCCGGCATCGACCCTAGTATAGTGGTGCACGAAATACCTACATATCCAGGTGCTAAGCCTGTTCGTCAGCGCTTACGCCCTGTGCACCCCCGAAAGGCTGCAGCCATCAAGGCCGAAGTCGAAAAACTTCTTAAAGATGGTTTCATTTACCCCATTCCCCTTACAGATTGGGTGTCTAATATAGTCCCCATGAATAAAAAGCAGGGCACTATCCGGGTCTGTGTTGTCTACCGTGATATCAATCGTGCTTATCCGAAGGATAACTTCCCTACGCCCTTCATCGATCAGCTTATTGATGAGTGCGCAGGAAGTGAAATTTACTCGTTTATGGATGACTTCTCTGGCTATAACCAGATCAACATTTCACCCGCAGACCAGCATAAGACGGCTTTTATTTGTCCTTGGGGCACCTTCACCTATAAGAAGCTTCCTTTCGGTCTAAAGAATGCCAGCGCTACATTTCAGCGTGCAATGTCTTATACCTTTCATGACATTCGTCACATTGTACAACCTTATCTAGATGACCTCCCAGCTCATTCAGCTAAGCGTCAGGACCATCCCTCTCATCTTCGCGAGATTTTTCTCCGCTGTCGACACTACCGTATTAGGCTTAATCCTCATAAGTGTGTCTTCTACGTAGAATCAGGCCGACTGCTCGGGTTCATCGTCTCCCAAGAAGGCATCCATCTGGATCCTCTCAAAGTTGAGGCCATCTTGAATCTTCCTCCCCCTGCCTCCTTACAGCAATTGCAGAGCTTGCAGGGCAAAGCGAATTTCCTTAGACGATTCATTCCGAATTATGCCGAGGTGGCTAAGGGTTTCACACGATTATTAAAGCGAGACACACCCTTTCATTGGGATGCCATCGCCCAGGAGTCTTTCGAGTGACTCAAGGACCTCCTTGTCTTGGCCCCACTCCTAAGACCTCCGAACTACCACCGTGATTATACTCTCTATCTAGCTGCCGCTGACACCACCATCGGCATGGTTCTGGTGTAGGATGATGATGATGGCAATGAGCACGTTATCTATTACCTTAGTCGCAATCTCTTGGATATAGAAACTCGCTACGCTTATGTCGAGAAGTTGGCATTGGCAGCTGTCTGTGCCGTCCAACAATTCCGACACTATATCCTGTTGCACACTACGACCGTGATTTCCGACTGCAACCCAATGACATACATCTTGTCGCGTCAGCTACTGGGGGGCAAGTACTCGAAATGGATCGTAATCCTACAAGAGTTTGACTTGGAATTTACTGCTGCCAATTCTAAGAAGTCTCTGGTCTTTGCAGAATTGCTCTGTTCTTTGCCATCCCCTTCTGCACCATCTCGTTCGGAAGAGCATATCCCGGATGAAACATTGTTTCTAATCAGCACCCTCGACCCTTGGTATGGGGACATCATCGTATATTTGCAGACGTCTTCCTTCCGTCCCAATGTATCGAAAGATGCTTGACGGAGGATTCGTCACCAATCCCAACCCTATCGCATTGTTGGCGATACCTTGTACCACCTCGGCGTTGATTCTGTTCTCCGCCGATGTTTGACTCTCGAGGAGGCTAAGCGGGTGCTGAATGACTGCCACTCCAGTGCTTGTGGCGGCCACATGTCCAGATATGCCACCGCCCAGAAAATCCTCCGTGCTAGTTATTTCTGGCCTTCTATCTTCAAGGATTGCATCCTTGCCGTCCGTGCATGTCATGAATGTCAGATCTACCACCGGAAAATGTGTGCACTTCCTGCACCACTGCACCTTGTTGTTACCGTAGGTCCATTTTCCAAATGGGGCATCGATTATACATCTTGTAACCCTCGTTCGGCCGAGGGGCATGGGTATATCATCGTTGCCGTGGATTATTTCACCAAATGGGCCAAAGCGATGCCTACATTGAACGAAGACGGTTACACAGCGGCGCAGTTTTTGTTTAATCATGTCATTACTCGGTTCGGAGTCCCCCAGGCTATCGTCACGGATCACGGAAAACATTTCCGTAATCACATGATGACGGAACTAACGACCCAGCTAGGCTTGCGTCAAGATAGTTCGATGTCGTATTACCCTCAATCCAACGGCCAAGTTGAAGCTGTGAACAAAGTTTTGATCACAATGCTCCAACGTACCGTGGGTATGCACAAGTCTAACTGGCATCTGATGTTGTTCCCCGCCTTGTGGGCCTATCGGACCTCCGTGAAGGACGCCACCGGTTTCACTCCTTTTCAGCTTGTTTATGGACTGGAGGCCACCCTTCCTGTTGAGTGTGAGATTCCTTCGTTAAAGTTAGCTGTCGAGTTGCTTCCCAACACCACTCCGGTGGAGGAACGGCTTCTTTATTTAGAACAACTAGACAAGACTCGTCGCTTAGCCTCTCTAGCTATTGAAGCGCAGAAGAAGAGGGTTAAGGCTCACTTCGACAATACTATTCAACCTCGTTCCTTTGTTGAGGGAGATCTAGTACTGCTCTATGATCAAGCTAAAGATAAGCTGGGGGTAGGTAAACTCGAATCCATGTGGCTAGGCCCCTATATCGTGAAGAGAGTTCTACAAAAGGGGGCATATGAGCTGATCGACTACGAAGGAAATCCTCTCGACAAGCCCCGCAACGGGCTCTATTTGAAAAAATACTATGCATGATTTCGTGCACCTAGTTTGTACATACGTGTGTTTTTAGCAAGTGTGTTATGTGTGCATGATTTCTTGTTTTGCTTTGGTGTGAAGGCGTGTTTGCCTCTTATTGTGTTTTCTGCTTCTTGTGCAGATGTCTAGTGCACCTTATGTTGGTTTCGCTGATGGTGCCTGCCGTAGCACTTGCAACTTGTCTTCTGCGGCGTGGGCGATCTATGATCCTCACGGCGAGTTGCTAGATCTTCAAGGCGTGTGCTTGGGTCGTACCACTAACAATGTTGCCGAATACAGTGCTGTAATTGAATTGCTAGCCGAAGCAGTTGATCTTGGCATTCGTGCATTAGTGGTGAACCTGGACTCTCAACTTGTCGTCCATCAACTCAACGGGCGATATTCCGTCAGAGACCAACGCATTCTAAGGTTGTATTTACGTGTAAGATTGTTAGAAAGGAATTTTGATTACATCACATATCAACACATTCCGAGACGATTAAACACGTTAACTGATGCATTGGCGAACCATGTGTTAGACAAACATTTGCATAATAGATAAACATCATACAAGAAGACATAGAAAGCATAATAAGACCATAGAATAAGCATATGTAAATAAATTCTTTTCCAAGCATAGTTTGCATGTGTGTTTGCATGTGTGTTTTTAAGCTTGCATAAAAAATGAAAATATGTGGATCGCATGTTGTGCAACTGATACATTAGATCACATTTGTGTTAGACATTTGCATAGCATATAAAACATCATCATATGTAAAAGATCCATCCAAAATCGGTATATATATATATATCGTGTGGCGCACTAAGGCGCTCAAAAATAAGTGTATATGTCTGAAATAAGGCCGATGTCCTCAGTACATCTGAGACGCGTGTCTCTCAAAAAACATCAGTGGAAATAAAACCTAGATGTCTACTGTGGTGGGTTGTGCTCTCTGTAGCACACGACTGCCCGTGCCACCCGCCTCAAAAGGCGGTGCATCCTGGGTTCCACCCCCACTGTGTGGATCTGAGATGCTATGGGGACCTCCTCGATCCCCTGGTAATCTGGCACTCCCGCCAGTAAACCCTCAAGGTTCTGTAGCACAATCTCCAGTGTGTTGACTCCTGGAGGAGCCAAGGCTAGGGCTCCAGCGCCCTGTCCCTCTCTCCGTGCCTCTGGGGCTAGACCAAGGGGTCTCGCAGGTCCCACATCTGCACATCATAGCATTCATCAAGACATGTACATGAAAAAATAAAAAACATTACAAAAGACAAAAATTAAAAAGAGATCAAGTGTCATACCTTCGTCGTCCCAATACTCTCCCGCGAGCAGTGGCATGTCGGGATCACCGCGGAAGTCGATACCGCCATATGGCCAGTCCTCTACGAAAATGACTTGTCGATCCAGCCACTCTCGAAAATAAACACCCCATGCCACTGGGCAGCCGCCACCTCCGCGCGGCATGACATGGCCCCATCGACTGGCCCTCGTCTCCCAGGGACCCCTGGGTGGATCCACGACCATGTCCTGTAGCTGTAAGGCCAGCACCCGCTCCAGCATGAGCGGAAGTAAGAGCGACCCATAACCAAACTGCTTCGACTCTCCGCGTCGACAGTTGCTCAGTTGCCTCTTCATGCTGTTTGTTACTGCTGCTGCCCAGTTGAATATGGTGGGCTGTAAGCACTCGAGAGCTAATAGTAAATGGGTCTTTGAGGCCTCATGATTGGCCAAGCAACCTGCTGCCCGTGTCACCATGAAAAGTATGGTGCGAAGAACGATGTCATCCACCGTTGGAATACCCACCTTCCCACTCCGTGTTTTAACGGCCCATGGGCACACTCGAGCCATGAGCTGGTCAAGGGTCTTACCACTGGGCCGTTGCCCCTCCAGAATGGGCATCTCACCCCGGCATGACAACCCAGTCAAAAAATAAATATCCGTGTAATCGAACTCGATATCACGGCCTCGGATCGTGAATTTTCCGTTAATTGGGTTCCAAGCTCTGATTAAGAGCTCGAGGAGATCAGGTTGCGCTCTCAGGCGCGGAGTGAGGAAAAATTTTAGGAATCCGCATGCCCGCATTGCATTTCGGCAATCCGCATTGGCATAAGCTGCTATATCTTTGTTATCCTGAGCTCTCTCTTGCCAAAAAAATGTCATTGCGTCCTGCATAACCATGAAAAAATATTAGGACCCTAACCGTTGAAGAATGTACGTTCAATTTCTTAAAAACCAAAGTTCACGACATCAGCGCGGCTATTTTTAAAACAGTCGCGCTGATCATGGCGCCCCGTTGTTTTTTCCTTGGGTCAGTGCAGAAGCACACATGTTTTCTGCGCTGACCCGAGAGGTGGTGTGTGTAAAATTAATCGATCAGCGCGGACCCGATGCGAAAATCCGCGCTGACCGAGAGCGCATCAACGCTCAAAAAATTTTCCCAAACGGCCAAATCCCACCGTGGAAATGCTGCAAAAAAGGCTCAAAATGAAGCACAGGGAGAGGAGAACCTACCTGGAACAAGCTGCCGGATGAATGGTGTCCGCACGGGATGGAAATCGCTCTGTCAACCTCGCAGCTCCACAACATTCTTCACAACTCAAAATGGTAACAATGGTAAAAAATGGCTTTTACCCCCCTATTTATGGTAAAAAATTTATAATTGACTATGGTTTTTATAAATGTGGGTTTTTTCCATGTTTTTACCATAGATTTCATGCTAATGTCGCTATATTATGCTTTTATGCATGTTTTACTATGTTTTGTAACATGTCGAACAGGTTTACGCGGGTGGTGTTCTTGTGCAGATTCTAGCAACCGGTGTGGTCACAACGGTTCTATGTACACTTGATCCCAAAAAACGTCGTCTTCAAGCTCTTTTACGACGTAAAGCAAGAAAAGATGGCCAGGTTTCCTCTCGACTCGTTAAACGGAATGAGAGGCGGTCGCTTTTAAAGCTCTTTTTTCGACCGTTTAACTTAAAAAGATTGTCGGGTGTTTGTCGTTTCGCACTCGTTATTGGCTCCAAAACGACGTACTTCCGACCGCTTTTTTACTTTTTCGGGTCGAAGTCACTATTCACGAAAAGTACTCCTCGATCATATTGGTCGGGCGGTTCTTTCGAGCATTGTTTTATACTTTTTTGGGCTCGAGAGACACAATTTTACGAAAAAGGACCCCCCTGGAGTTTTATTTTTCGCTGTCTTTTCAGACTCTCTAAACAGGAAAAGACGCCGAGTTCTTCCTTTGTCAGGCTAGTTAAAACTTAATGACATCAGACAATGTCAAAATGACGCCTTCCCAAGCATATGCTATCCCCATCAAGCTTGTCCTCCAAAAATAATCGGGGTACCTGTCAGAAATGGTGGGGAAAATGAAACTGTAATAATGGTCGTGTCGGCAGTATGTCGCTCTTGAACATGGCACTCGTCTGCATTCGTGTCTGGGCGGGGATTTCTCATCTTGTTTTACACTAGCCTCTGTGGGTTTGTGTTACCCTATTTGACCTCTCATCTGCTCATTGCCTTGTCACCATGCCCTCTGCTCA
Organism: Pinus tabuliformis; assembly: GCA_031772625.1. Lineage (NCBI taxonomy): Eukaryota > Viridiplantae > Streptophyta > Pinopsida > Pinales > Pinaceae > Pinus > Pinus tabuliformis. The sequence goes on along the minus strand of CM062819.1, from coordinate 1,589,601,404 downwards.
TTTGATGTCAGATACTACCAAATCCGCTGTCGTGCCGCTGATATGTTCAAGAGAAGTTGGCCTCTGCAAGCTTACCACCTCCCTCTGATGTCTCGCACAAAACATTTTATCCTTCTCTGTCTCGTGTCGATGATGTGGGAAACATTATGGCCCACCTTCGATCAAGGTTACTGTTGGAGAGGTAAATCCCCTCTACGGATAGAGGCGATCCCTACTAGCCCAGCAAGGGTCTAGCAACAATCAAACAATGCTGCTATGCATGTTCCTAATTACAATTAAACCAGAGGTAAAGAACACCTACTTGGATTCCAGCGCTGTCGTTTGACGAAGAGATGCTGCCTTCGCTCCTTCGCTTTGGCTGGTCATGATCTTCCACGATCTCCGCGAATAGATATCTGCACACACGAAGAGGAAACAAACACAAGCGTGAAATCTAATAAAAGTAACCATACATCAGTCAGAAAAGATGTAATTCACACTTAACCATTGCATAAACAAATGAGAATGGAACAATAATAGCAGTCATCTATTATTAATCAAACAGAGAAGAGTACAACCAAATGTTCTGACGTCGGTAACCTTCTCAGGAGGGGCCAGTCAGCAAGAGTCTCAAGCATTCACCTTTGGAAATGATTCTCCCAAGACAAGCAACTCTCTCTCTCACACAAGCAACACAAAACAACCTTCCCTAAGCAATCAATCACTTCCACACTTAGCACACCAAATACCTATAGTAGCAGCAATCTGAGCACTATAAGCTCTATACAATCCAAGCTATTCCAAACTAGCTGCTCATGGTAATGGTGGAAGTTTATATAGGAGAAGGAGCCTCCTAAAAGGGTGGAAGGATGAGCTTATCCTTGAGGGAAGTGGTTGCAAAGGGTCGAACAGACATGCCATAGAAGGGAGTCGATACTCACAAAGCAAACAACCAAGCCTGGAGTTATCTGGAAGGCTGGCTGTTGGAACAAATTCGCCCAAACAGGATCAGCGCGGATTATAAGGAAACTGACGTGCTGACGTCGCGCCTCAATAACTGGGAAAGTCATGTCAGCGCGACTCAATGCAAAGGAGAGGTGCGCTGGCTCATGAAATGCGACCAGCGCGGAAAAGTGATGTGCTTCCGCGCTGGCAGCGCACTGAATACACTACGAGCCGCCAGTCATCGCGGATATTTTAGGAACAGACGCGCTGATGAGGAAAACTTTGGAAAAGTGGGTTTTGGGCCAGTTCAGAAGGCATGAACTTGATTAGGGTGAACTCCTGACACAGTAGGGTGACTGACAGGGAGACAGTGACAAATTACTGTGTAACAGATGCCCCCTAAAGCATGAAGACCGAGAGAGTGGGAGGGGTGAAATGCTTTACAACACTCGCCGAACTGGAACACCACCAGGAAGGACCGAATATCTCTGATAATCAAGTACATGCAGTTTAGGCATGGGCGCAGCCATCCGAAAGACATGCGAAAAGGTCTGTGGAATGGACACAGCCACCCAGCTAAAGAGACCAGAATAATGATAAGGTATGGTCGCAGCCATCCGTGAAGACTCAGGTATGGGCACAGCCATCCATCAACGAGTTATGTAATGATCATCCACAAAATTGCAACCTGGACCATAACAGACAGGGATCCAGGGTCTTGCGCTCTGTCCTGACCTGAACAAAGTACAAGTTCAAGCATGTGAATACATGAGCTGGAGTCGAACATGCATGAACATCGTCTGATTACCAGTCAATGATGAAAACTGTTAACAGACGCGAGAGGTACCACCAATAATGTCAATGGCCCTCAAGGTACTATAGGTACAATCCGCGGCATGTGAATCAATGAGCTGGTGTCGAACACCCGCAGAATCATCCGATCGGAGGCCAATGATGAAAACCTCGCGTCGAACAAGAAGAACCTTCCATTGAGGCATGCAGGCTCTAAGGCACCTGAAGGGAGTCTCTAAGTCACCTTCCTGGATAATGAGCTGAAGTCGACAGGAAGTGACCTTGATCGAAGGTGGGCCATAATGTTTCCCACATCATCGACACGAGACAGAGGTAAAATGATTTGTGTGAGATAGCAGAGGAGGTTGTATTATTGCAGAGGTCAACTTCTCTTGAACATATTGGCGGCACTATAGCGGATTTGGCAGTATTTGACATCAAATGAGCAAAGGGTATGGTGACGATGGCAATGAGCAGATGAGAGGTCAAATAGGATAACCCAAACCCACGGAGGCCAGTGAAAAACAGGATGAGATGGGCCCACCCAGACATGAAGCAGAAGAGTGCCATGTTCAAGAGCGACATACTGCCGACACGACTATGATTACAGTTCCATTTTCCCCACCATTTCTGGCAGGTACCCCGGTTATTTTTGGATGACAAGCTTGACGGGGATAGCATATGCTTGAAGAGTGTCATTTCGACAATGCCCGATGTCATCAAGTGTTTAACGAGCCTGACAAAGGAAAAACTCGGCGTCTTTTCTTGTTTAGAGAGTCTGAAAAGACAGCGGAAAAGGAGACTCCAGGGGGGTCCTTTTTCGTACAGTTGTGTCTCTCGAGCCCGAAAAAGTATAAAACTATGCTCGAAAGAACCGCCCGACCATTATGATCGAGGATTACTTTTCGTAAATAGTGCTTTCGACCCGAAAAAAGTAAAAAAGCGGTCGGAAACACGTCATTTTAGAGCCGATATCGAGTGCGAAACGACAAACACCCGGCAATCTTTTTAAGTTACACGGTCGAAAAAGAGCTTAAAACGACCGCCTCTCATTCCCTTTAACGAGCTGAAAGGAAGATCGGCCATCTTTTCTTGTTTCATGTCGGAAAAGAGCTCAAAGACGACATTTTTAGACCAAGTGATTTTTGGACCATTATGACGTCACCGACTCTGAGGACCTGCACAATAAAAAAATACCCGCATAAATCCGTTCGACATGTTAAAAACATATTAAAACATGCATAAGACATTGACAGAAGTGCTAAATCCATGGTAAAAGCATGACAAACACCCACATTTGCAAAATCTATAGTTAATTGAGCCATTTTTACTATAAATAGGAGGGTAAATAGTCATTTTTACCATTGTTACCATATTGAGCCTTTGAGAACGTTGTGAAGCTGTGAAGTTGACAGAGCGAATTCTTCCTCGTGCGGACACCATTCGTCGAACGGCTTGCTCCAGGTAGGTTCCCCTTGCCATGCGCTCTCTTTTGAGTCCTTTTTTGAGCATTTTGATGGTGGGATTGGCCCAATTGGGCAATTTTTTGAGTCATGGGTGCGCTCTCGATCAGCGCGGATTTCCCGCTCGGGGCCGCGCTGACCGATTTAATATTAAACGTACCAACTTTGCAATCAGCGCGGAAAAGCCGTGTTCTTCCGCGCTGACCTGAAGAAAATACAAAGTGCTGCCATGGTCAGCGCAGCTGTTTTAAAAACAGCCGCGCTGGAGCTGTTAAATTTCATTTTTTAAGTTTTGGACGTAAAAATTTTACTGGCCAGCACTCTAATTATTTCTAATGCTCATGCAGGACGCAATGGCCTTTCAATGGCAAGAGAGGGCTCACGATGTTGAAGATATAGCTGCTTTTGCAAGTGCGGATTGCCAAAATGCCATGCGGGCGTGCGGGTTCATGAAATTCTTCCTTACTCCACGTCTGAGAGCTCAGCATGATCTACTTGAGTTCCTAATCAGGGCATGGAACCTGATAGATGGTAAGTTTACCATCCGAGGCAAAGATATCGAGTTCGACCACATGGACATATATTTTCTGACTGGATTGTCCCGTCGGGGAGAGAGGCCCATCATAGAAGGGCAACGTCCCAGCGGCGAGACCCTTGACCAGCTCATGGCTCGAGTATGTCCAGAGGCTGTCAAATCGCGGAGTGGGAAGGTATCGATTCCCACAGTGACGGATATAGTCCTTCGCACCATCCTCTTTATGGTAACCCGGGCAGCGGGAAGCTTGGCCAACCATGAGGCCTCGAAGACCCACCTATTGCTAGCTCTCGAGTGCTTACAGCCTACTGTGTCTGACTGGGCCACTGCGGTGACCAACAACATGAAGAGACAACTCAGCAACTGTCATCGCAGGGAGACGAAACAGTTTGGCTACGGGTCGCTCTTACTCCCACTCATTCTGGAGCGGGTGCCAGCCATGCGGCTGCAGACTATGGCAGTAGATCCACCTAGAGCTCCGCGGGAGACGAGGGCCAGTCGATGGGCACGCATCATGCCACGCGGAGGTGGTGGCCGTCCAGCTGCTTGGGGAGTGTTCTTTCGAGAGTGGTTGGACCAGCAGATCGTTTTCGTGGAGGATTGGCCATACGCTGGTATGGACTTCCGCAACGATCCTGATATGGTACTGCCCGCGGGAGATCACTGGGATGATGGAGGTATGACACTTGATTTTTTGAGTTTTTTAATGTTTTTTGACTTTTTTTTTATGTATATGTCTTGATAGATGTCACGGTGCACAGATGTGGGACCCGTTAGCCCTAGAGGCACGGAGAGAGGGGAAAGGAGCTGGAGCCCTGGCCCTAGTCCCTCCAGGAGTTGATACTTCAGAGGCGATAGCTCGCAACCTTGAGGGTTTGCTGGAGGGTGTGCCGGACTACCAGGGAGTCGAGGAGGTTCCCATAGAGCACCAGATCCACACAGTGGGAGTGGCACCTAGGGTGCACCGCTTGTTGAGGCGGGTGGCACGAGCAGCTGTGTGCTATAGAGAGCACAACCCAGCTCAGTAGTCGCCTAGGTTTCCTTTTGATGTTTTTGAGAGACGTATGTCTCGAATGTATGGAGAACAGTGACTCTTATTTTTGACACATACACTTATTTTTGAGTGCCTTAGTGCGCCACACGATATATATATATATATACATACCGTTTTTGGATGGATCTTGTTACATGTGATGATGTTTTGTTATGCAAATGTTCAATACCAATGTGATCTTATGTATGATTTGCACAACACATGACCCATATATTTTAATGTTTTTAATGCAAGCTTAAAAGCACACACGCACGCATGCAAACTATGCTTGAGAAAATATCTTATTTACATATGTTTTACTCTACTATGCTTTCTATGTCTTCTTGTATGATGTTATCTATTTCGCAAATGTCTGTCTAACACATGATTTGCCAATGCATCAGTCAACGTGTTTAATCGTCTCGGAATATGTTGATATGTGATATAGTCAAAATTCCTTTCTAACAATCTGACGCATAGATACAACCTTAGGATACGTTGGTCTCTGACGGAATACCGCCCGTTAAGTTGATGAACGACCAGTTGGGAGTCCAGGTTTACCATCATTGCTCGAATGCCGAGATCAACTGCTTCGGCTAGTAGCTCAATTACGGCACTGTATTCGGCAACATTATTAGTGGTACGACCGAGGCAGACTCCTTGAAGATCTAGCAACTCTCCGTGAGGATCATAGATCGCCCATGCTGCAGAGGACAAATTGCAGGTACTACGGCAGGCGCCATCAGCGAAACCAACATAAGGTGCACTAGACATCTGCACAAGAAGAAGAAAACACGATAAGAGGCAAACACGTCTTCACACCAAAGCAAGACATGAAATCATGCACACAAAACACACTAAACACGCGTATGTACAAACTGAGTGCACGAAGTCATGCATAATATTTCTTCAGATACAGCCCGTTGCGGGGCTTGTCAAGAGGATTTCCTTCGTAATCAATCAACTCATATGCGCCCTTTTGTAAAACTCTTTTCACGATATAGGGACCTAGCCACATGGATTCGAGTTTTCCTGCCCCCAGCTTATCTTTAGCTTGATCGTAGAGCAGTACTAGATCTCCCTCAACGAAGGAACGAGGATGAATGTTCTGGTCAAAGTGAGCTTTGACTCTCTTCTTTTGCGCTTCGATAGCCAGAGAAGCTAAACGACGAGTCTCGTCTAACCGTTCTAGGTACAGAAGCCGTTCCTCCACCGGAGTGGTGTTGGGAAGCAACTCGACAGCTAATTTCAACGAAGGAATCTCACATTCGACGGGAAGGGTGGCCTCCAGTCCATAAACCAACTGAAACGGAGTGAAACCGGTGGCGTCCTTCACAGAAGTCCGGTAGGCCCACAAGGCTGGGAACAGCATCAGATGCCAATTAGACTTGTGCGTATTGACGGTGCGTTGAAGCATAGTGATCAAAACTTTGTTCACGGCCTTGACTTGACCATTAGATTGTGGATAGTATGGTGTCGAACTATCTTGACGCAAGCCTAGTTGGGTTGTTAGTTCCGTCATCATGTGATTTCGGAAATGCTTTCCGTGATCCGTGACAATAGCCTGAGGGACTCCGAAACGAGTAATGACATGATTGAATAAAAACTGTGCCGCTGTGTAACCGTCTTCATTCAATGTAGGCATCGCTTCGGCCCACTTGGTGAAATAGTCCACGGCAACGATGATGTACCCATGCCCCCCGGCCGAACGAGGGTTACAAGACGTGTAATCGATGCCTCATTTGGCAAATGGACCTACGGTGACAACAGGGTGCAGTGGTGCAACAGGTGCACGCATCTTCCGGTGGTAAACCTGGCATTCATGACATGCACGTACAGCAAGGATGCAATCCTTGAAGATGGAAGGCCAGAAATAACCAGCACAGAGGATCTTCTGGGCGGTAGCATATCCCGACATATGGCTGCCACAGCCGGAGTGGCAGTCATTCAACACCCGCTCAGCCTCCTCGAGAGTCAAGCAACGGCGGAGAACAGAATCAACGCCGAGGCGGTACAGGGTATCGCCCAAAATGCGATAGGGTTGAGCTTGGTGACGAATTCGCCGTCGAGCATCTTTCGATACATTCGGATGGAAGGAAGATGTCTGTAAATATACGATAATGTCCGCGTACCACGGGTCAAGGGTGCTAATGAGAAACAATGTTTCATCCGGAATATGCTCCTCCGAACGAGATGGTGCAGAGTGAGATGGTAAGGAACAGAGCAGTTCAGCAAAGACCATAGATTTCTTAGACTTGGCCGCAGTGAATTCCAAGTCGAACTCTTGGAGGATTATGATCCACTTTGAGTATTTGCCCCCCAGTAGCTGACGTGACAAAATGTAGGTCATGGGGTTGCAATCAGAGATCACGGTCGTTGTGCGCAACAGGATATAATGGCGGAATCGTTGGACGGCGCAGACAGCTGCCAATGCCAACTTCTCGACATATGCATAGCGAGTTTCCGTATCCAGAAGGTTGCGGCTGAGATAATAGATAACGTGCTCGGTGCCGGCATCATCATCCTGCACTAGAACCATGCCGATGGTGGTGTCAGCGGCAGCTAGATAGAGAGTGTAGTCACGGTGGTAGTTCGGAGGTCTTAAGAGCGGAGCTGAGACAAGGAGGTCTTTAAGGCGCTCGAAAGATTCCTGGGCGATAGCATCCCAACGAAAGGGTGTGTCTCGCTTTAATAACCGTGTGAAACCCTTAGCCACCTCGGCATAATTCGGAATGAATCATCTGAGAAAATTAGCTTTTCCCTGTAAGCTCTGCAATTGCTGCAAAGAAGCAGGGGGAGGAAGATTCAAAATGGCCTCGACTTTGAGGGGATCCAGGCGGATACCTTCCCGGGAGATGATGAACCCGAGTAGTCGGCCAGATTCTACGCAGAAGACGCACTTATGTGGATTGAGTCGAATACGGTAGTGTCGACAACGGAGAAAAATTTCGCGTAAATGAGATGGATGGTCCTGACGTTTAGCTGAATGCGCTGGGAGGTCATCCAGGTAAGGCTATACGATGTGTCGAATGTCATGAAATGCATATGACATCGCACGCTGGAAAGTGGCACCGACATTTTTGAGACCGAAAGGTAGCTTTTTATAAGCGAAGGTGCCCCAAGGACAAATGAAAGCTGTCTTATGCTGGTCTGCGGGGGCTATGTTGATCTGGTTGTAACCAGAAAAGCCGTCCATAAACGAATAAATCTCACTTCCTGCGCAGTCATCGATAAGCTGATCAATAAAAGGCGTAGGAAAGTTATCTTTTGGACAGGCACGATTGATATCGCGGTAGTCAACACAGACCCGGATAGTGCCCTGCTTTTTATTCACAGGGACTATATTGGATACCCATTCCGTGAGGGGAATGGCATAGATGAAACCAGCTCGAAGAAGCTTTTCAACTTCGGCCTTGATGGCTGCAGCCTTTCGAGGGTGCACTGGACGTAAGCATTGACGAACAGGCTTAGCACCGGGATAAGTAGGTATTTCGTGCACCACAATACTAGGGTCGATGCCGGGCATTTCCTCGTAAGACCATGCGAAAACATCACGGAATTCACGAAATAAAGCGGTATAAAGTTGAACTTCCTCAGGAGTGCATGTGACTCCAATGAAAATATTCTCGACAATCCCCGGTTTGACAGAGATGTCGATAGACTGGGTCTGCGTGATGTTACCCATATTTCCTTCCGAAGACACTTGATATAGCTGAACAGGCGTTTGGAGAGGCGGGGATGGGACAGATGAAGCAAACCGCTCGAGACATGCGACCATTTCCGAATGCGGAGGGAGGAACGAAGAGCGATGGTGGTGATCTAACCAAGGGAGCTCCTCGAGAGACATAGTCTCAATGATAGTCTCATCAGAGGGAAATGATTCCTTCAGGGGATCCAAAGTGGCCTCATCTCCCAACCAAGGGAAGTGATCATATGATTCGGGAACACTGCTTAGAAAAGCAGGTTCAGGAGGGGGAGCCGATGCAGCGACAATCTCGATGTAGTTGAGCTCAGCAGGACTCAACAACATCATATCACCCCAAGAGTCTTCCTGATTCAAGGGAGGAAGAACCCATGGATCAGAATGTACTGAAATCATGTTGACAAGGGCGAGATTCGGAGGTGGGAGGGGAAAGACTCCCATTAAGGAGGGATCTTTGAATAATCCAGCACCCACACTCACTAATGACTTGGAGGTATGCTCCACGAATGGCACATTTCCTTCAGAAGAGGAAGCAAAAAAGGACAGCTGGTCCACCGTGACGATTCTTCCTTGATGGGGAAAGCGAATGACACGGAACAAGGAGGAAGCCACGGCTTGCATGGCGTATGTTCAGCTTCGTCTAAGGAGGAGGTTGTAAGTGAGATTAGCGTCAACAACTTCAACCTCTACTTCTACGGTTTTCCCTTCTAAAGAGATAGGCAATCGCGGGAGGATACCATATGGACGGGATTCTCTTCCATCGAAAGCCTCCAGGGTCATAGGAGACTGGCTCAGAGCAGGAGAACCAATAGCCTTCCAGCAAGCAACTGACATGATGCAGGTTGAGGCACCTTCATCAATGATTGTACGATGGATCGTTTTGTCGTTGATGAGGACCTGTATAAGGAAAGCCACCTGATGAGGCAGTCTCTGTGTGAAACCCTCAAGATCAAAAGAAATAAAATCGAATCTGCCGGGTCTATGCCACCAATCGCTGATAGCAAGGACTTCCTCTGAGAGGGGCAGCTCTGGAGAACTTCTAATGCGGGCATAGCAGATGGAGCCTGAGCTAAGTCCTCGACAATGCTATAGTGCTGGGCAGCACGAGCATTGGGGTTATAAGATGACTTCCTGAGTACACCTTTAGGAGGGGGTGGAGGGATCGTCTCAGTGCTGGGCCGTTCGATGTGAAGGGGACCAGAACTGGATGGAGGAGCGCTAGAGGGAACCTCCGGCTCTTTCCCGGCTGGAGATGGATAATCTTTTGCTCGAGTTGAAACATGGATGGGGATAGTTCCAGCCATGAACACTTGAGAACCGAACGAGGAAGAGGATTGAGAGGGATCTGCCACCTGATGCGTCTGCTGGGAAGGGAAAGGCTCTTTTAGCACAGCAGGAGGCCCCGAAGCACCTTTCAAAAGTCAACTAACCTCGGACCGCCTAGGGCAATCCTTGGTGTAGTGATCCTCCTCGCAGATGAGACAAGGATACTTAGGCTTTCGTTTGGCTCCTTCCTCGGAGGGAGGTTTAGGAGGGTTCTACTTGGGCTGTCCAGATTTATCTTTAGCCTTCCCTTTCTTTTTGCCTTTCGAGGATTTATCCGCCGCGGTGGACTGGACGGCGTTTACCTCGGAGGTAGTCCCAAAAATAGATTGGCCCTGAGGAGCATTTTCGTTAGAGGCGTTCTGTTTCTGCTTCCCAGGGTTCGCGGTCGATTTCTTAGATGACGAATTTACAGAACCAATGACTCCATCAACAGAAGGCTTTGGTGGAGCTTTGGGCTGTCCGGGCCTCGGGGCGTCTGGCAAATACTCATACAGAGTACCTGACTGAGAGTACACTAAGTCGAGGTACTGAGCTCGCGCGATTGCTTGCTCTTCAGTTACACACGCTCCCATTGCGATGTCTTTTGCAATCTTAGGGACAAAGGAAGTCGTGAACCAGTCGGTCAGGAGTTGATCAGGAATCCAGAATTTAATCAAGCGACGACGCCTTCTCCATTCATGTATATGATCAGAGATGTGCGTAGCCGTATCCTGTTTGAGAGACGTGAGAAGATGAGTCCCAGTCTCGTACCGAATGGGTAACTGAAAATGAGTCAAAAAGGCCATAGCCAACGAGTTGAAATCTTGAAACATGCCACGATTGAGTTCGATGTACCACTTAGTAGCTGAACCAGTGAGATTCCTCTGGAAGAGGCGAAGCTCGATAGAATCATCAAGCCATGAGTTGGATGAACACCAAAGGTGATAAGTCATTACATGGGCCTGAGGGTCTTCGCCATCTTTGCCATCAAACTTTGGGCAATCACCTGTATTTTGGTCAGAACTGGTGGCTAATACAGATTATGCAAAATAGGATCATTTGTTAACTTGGACACATCAGGCAGTTCCAACGTTGCTAAGAATGGTAACTGCGGGTTAAAGGACATCTGTGGCTGCGGATTCGAGGCGACATTAGGGTTCCAACTAGATGGTGGTTGCCCCCACGAACTCTGTCTAGACGGACCTGGCCCAAAAGGGCCTGGCGCATAGGGAGCTTGTCCGTAGGGGTTCTGTCCATACGGATTCTGGCCATATGCGGACGGCTGTCCCTGTGTCTGCCCCCCAACTCCCCATGAATTAGCAGCTTGCCCCACAGGTGCACCATATTGATAATTTTGGTAAGGAGTGACCTGTGGCTGTTGATAATTTTGATAAGGAGCAAACTGATTTTGCCCCTGGGGTTGCTGGTAGCCATATGGTTGTTGGGCCCCATACTGAGCCTGATAGGGAGGCTGTGTCTGGTAAGAAGGTTGATAACCTGTTTGAGTTTGAGGCCCAGAGTAATGTCCTTGAACCGGCTGGGGTTGAACCATCTGTCCCGAAGGTTGACTTGGTTGGATTTGAGATGGACCTGGTTGGCCAGCAGGATAGACTTGCTGGGTACCAGGTTGTCCGTGCACCACCAAGGGTTGTCCTTGCGGAACGGATGACTGAGCTGGCTGGATAGCTGGTTGACGCTGAGGTTGGCCAGCTTGTCCAGATGGACGATTTGGGCGGACAACGGGTTGACCTTGCTGCATAGAAGGTTGGCCCGTTTGCCCCCCAGGGTGAACAGACTGAGCAGAGGGCTGGGCTTGCTGTATAGTGGGCTGCCCCCCTTGGTGCATAGGCTGAGCAGTGGGTTGGCCTTGCTGTATAACAGGCTGCCCCCCTTGCCTAGAAGGATGCATGGATTGAGCAGTGGGTTGACCCTGCTGAACATAGGGTTGCCCACCCTGCCCAGAAAGATGACCGGACTGGGCAGTAGGTTGGCCCTGCTGTAAGTAGGGTTGCCCCCCCTGCCCAAGAGGATATCCCTGCTGGACTGCTGGTTGATTTTGAGGATTATAAACTGATCCAGTTTGTCCAGATGGGTACCCTTGCTAGAAACCGGGTTGGCCTTGTTGAATGTAAGGCTGCCTGGGTTGTCCAGTTGGGTAACCTTGCTGGGTACCAGGTTGCCCTGGATATCCAGTAGGTTGACCTTGATATGAATACGACGGACCTCCAATGGCCGAGGGTTGTCCCTGGTAGGGTTGTCCCTGTGGGCCCCCAGATTGTCCTGGGTAAGGCGGGCCATAAAGTGGTTGCCCCTGAGGGGTTTGCACATAAGGCGGCTGACCTTGATTGGGTGGTCCTTGGGGCTGTCCGGGAGGATTCCGGCGCCCAATGAAAACATGAGAAACGGGATCATACGTGACGTCCAACGGTTCCTGGTTCTCCTCGAAAGGACGACGAGGTAGGGACGAAACGTTCTCGAGGTACTCGCCGTTCGCATCATAATAAAAGAGTGGACCATCGTAATCTGGGTCCACAATGGGCTGCCCGTGGGCATCATACGGCCCTGCTCCTGGAATGCCATCGGGAAAGGGCCCAGCTTCAGGGTTTACAGATGAGGATGCTGGTACAGCACTGATGACCGGAGTCGAGCGTGCTACACAAACGGTTGGATTGGTGGGAACTGAGGTAACGGGCGTGTTAAGCCCTGAAGTAAGAGGTGTACTAAGAGGTCGCGAAACAAAGGGTCCGGTGGTGGCAATAAGACTAGGATCCCATATAGTCGTAGAAGTAGTTCTAGTAGCTATCCTATCCCTCATTGATTGATATCGTGGAGGGAGTGGAGAGGAAGCCGGGATCGGAGTCTCAATGTCCGTCACCACGGGCGTCTCACCTGTGCTGGAAGCTGTCTCATCCATGGGGGAAGTAGACATTGGAGACGACATACCGAGAGGAGTACGAGGGGTACGAGGGGTATAATCGCTGTCAGGCTCCCAGATAGGATTCCAATCTTCTATGTAATCTTCGTCGCCTGGGGCACGTACGTTGATAGGCTGGATACTCGGAACAATGGGGAGAGTACCGCTTACAACTGGTACCTCTGGAGCAACAGAAGATGGAGAACCTTGATCACTTGGACCGGGAGTTGACGGGTCAGCCAGGATGACCAGACCCCTTAGAAAACCTAAAGGAAACTAACGATAAAGACCCTACTCAAAACTAACGCACACAAGATCTAATCAGGTGATGTTATCGTGGCCGAATTAATTTTAAGACACAAGAACCAAACTTGACCTTTTCATGTTTCAAGAGTCGAGAAAAGGACGAAAATATGACTCCAGTCTCCTTCGAATGTTTAATGAGCACGAAGTGACAAGACGCTCACAGGCACCTTTTCATTTAGGGAGTCCGAAAAGGATCAAAAGTGACTGTTCTGGAGACTCTAGGTATAAGGTTTAGCAAGCAACCCGTAAAACTGCTTATACACCTCAGCAATCGTATGAGAGCCAAGGACTTTCCGTACTGCAGTCAATCTTCCCGAATGCTGTGTTCGGTGCGTTACGGTTCACAAGGCGGCAGACTCGGCTTCCTGTGGATAAAGGATAAAAGCCTAGTGGGGTCTCCCTATATACGCGACGGTACGTGGGAGCGCAGTCCGTGTTAGACCACTATCGAGTCACAGAAGGAGGAATCACCCAACCATAATGTGAAACAACAGTGACTATGTTTAAAGACGCCGGAACACGTCTCTAACCTAGACCTCTAGATGTTTGCGTTTAGTTCCAATGCGTTTTTAGATTCATTCGGTTCATTTTATAGTTGATCTTGAAATTAAGTTTCGATTTCAGGTCCTATCGTATGTTCTCTCACAATTACCTAGATGCAAACTACATGCCAAAGAATTTCATTTTGTTCGATGAATTCTAGCTATGAGAAGGTAAAGAATTTTTGATCAAACAAAACGAATACAAGCAAACAAGCAACCTAATGCAGCTAAAAGCAAGGAAAGGAAACTTTTTCTTTTGAAAATGCAAATCAACGAAATGTTCTTTTCCTTTTCAATTCTCAAAAGCAAAGCTACTAGTTTGATTTTCTTTCAATGGCACAAAGCATCTAAATGAATTTGGAGGAACCGGAACACCAAGCAAATCACTTAATGAAAGCACACAAAGTTCCCAAAACGTCCAACAAATATTTCCAAATCAAAAGGAAAACCAAGTTCGCATGAGCTATGTGATCTAAGCTCGGCGAGACAAGCAAGGATTCAAACAAGGAGGAAGCGAAAACCACTCGGAAACACAACCAAAAATGCTTCAACAATCACCGAACAAGTACAACAACAAATCTGAAGTTGGCTGGTCAAACAAGCAAACAAGATCCCTACGGAAGGCTTGACACACACACGACCACTAGATGCCCTAGGGCTAGAGTGCGAAATCAATGGAGAAAAGCAAACACCCGGAGGATAAGAGCCCCAACCAGTCAATTAGAGATTCAACACAATCCAGCAACTGTAAAAGTGATGGCGGAAATACAAACCAAGCAGCGAAAGCAAAGAGGAAGGTGTTTGCAAAACCGAAAAACGAGCAAAAAAGAAACCCTGTGGGACAAGACTTCGCAAGCAAGCAGCTCAGAGTTCAGGTAATGAAAAACAAGTCACAAACCAAGTGGAGAGAAGAGGGGAAAGCTAAAGCAACAAGTTTAGGAGGATAATCTAGACAAAAATGAATTCTACAGGATCAGTGCGGGTAGCCTTCAGCAACTCGGCGCTGACAGGAGGAGGCCTGTAGCAACTTTGCGACGTCAGCGCGGAAATACACGGATAAAGCGCGCTGTCTCAGAAAAATGAGGTCAGCGCGACTATTAATCACACAGGCGCGATGACAGGGAGGACAAAGCAGCAGGTGTTTGACGTCAGCACGGAAGCACACGAATAAAGTGCGCTGTCTCTAAAAACGAGGTCAGCGCGACTATTAATTGTACAGGCGCGATGACAAGGATAACAAAGAAAGAGGGGTGCGACGTCAGCGCGTCTGTTCTGAATTAAACCGCGACGAAGGTGAAAACGAGTAGAATCAAGGCAGAAAACTCCCAAACCAAAGGTAGAAAGTCTTTTAACAGTCAAGACACTTCCCAGATGGACCCAGGAAGGCTACAAGCAGAAAAACAATCCCCAAAACTCGAAAAGAGAGAAAAATCAAATTCAAGCACAAAGAGTGGACACAAGAGACAAAAAGGTTGTTCCCCAGCGGAGTCGCCAAATTGTTGGAGAGGTAAACCCCCTCTACGGATAGAGGCGATCCCTACTAGCCCAGCAAGGGTCTAGCAACAATCAAACAATGCTGCTATGCATGTTCCTAATTACAATTAAACAAGAGGTAAAGAACACCTACTTGGATTCCAGCACTGTCGTTTTACGAAGAGATGCCGCCTTTGCTCCTTCGCTTTGGCTGGTCACGATCTTCCGCGATCTCCGCGAATAGATACCTGCACACACGAAGAGGAAACAAACACAAGCGTGAAATCTAATAAAAGTAACCATACATCAGTCAGAAAAGATGTAATTCACACTTAACCATTGCATAGACAAATGAGAATGGAACAATAATAGCAGTCATCTATTATTAATCAAATAGAGAAGAGTACAACCAAATGTTCTGACGTCGGTAACCTTCTCAGGAGGGGCCAATCAGCAAGAGTCTCAAGCATTCACCTTCGGAAATGATTCTCCCAAGACAAGCAACTCTCTCTCTCACACAAGCAACACAAAACAACCTTCCCTAAGCAATCAATCACTTCCACACTTAGCACACCAAATACCTATAGTAGCAGCATTCTGAGCACTATAAGCTCTATACAATCCAAGCTATTCCAAACTAGCTGCTCATGGTAATGGTGGAAGTTTATATAGGAGAAGGAGCCTCCTTAAAGGGTGGAAGGATGAGCTTATGCTTGAGGGAAGTGGTTGCAAAGGGTCGAACAGACATGCCATAGAAGGGAGTCGATACTCACAAAGCCAACAACCAAGCCTGGAGTTATCTGGAAGGCTGGCTGTTGGAACAAATTCGCCCAAACAGGATCAGCGCGGATTATAAGGAAACTGACGCGCTGACGTCGCGCCTCAATAACTGGGAAAGTCATGTCAGCGTGACTCAATGCAAAGGAGAGGTGCACTGGCTCATGAAATGCGACCAGCGCGGAAAAGTGATGTGCTTCCACGCTGGCAGCGCACTGAATACACTACGAGCCGCCAGTCATCATGGATATTTTAGGAACAGACGCACTGATGAGGAAAACTTTGGAAAAGTGGGTTTTGGGCCAGTTCAGAAGGCATGAACTTGATTAGGGTGAACTCCTGACACAGTAGGGTGACTGACAGGGAGACAGTGACAAATTACTGTGTAACAATTACTTCCTGTCGACTTCAGCTCATTATCTAGGACAGTGACCTAGAGACTCCCTTCAGGTGCCTTAGAGCCTGCATGCCTCAATGGCAAGTTCTTCGTGTTCGACGCGAGGTTTTCATCATTGGCCTCCGATCGGATGATTCTGCGGGTGTTCGACACCAGCTCATTGATTCACACGCCGCGGATTGTACCTATAAGTACCTTGAGGACCATTGTCATTATTGGTGGTACCTCTCGCGTCTGTTAACAGTTTTCATTATTGGCTGGTAATCAGACGATGTTCATGCATGTTCGACTTCAGCTCATGTATTCACATGCTTGGACTTGTACTTTGTTCGGGTTGGGATGGAGCGCAAGACCCTGGTTTTTGCCTATTACGAACCAGGCTGCGATTTTGTGGATTATTATTACATGAGTCATTGATGGATGGCTGCACCCATACCTGAGTCTTTGGGATGGCTGCGACCATACCTTCTTATCATCATGGTCTCTTCAGCTGGGTGGTTGCGTCCATACCACGGACCTTCTTCGTATGTCTTTTAGATGGCTACGCCCATGCCTAGACTACATGTAATCGAGATATCAGTTGTACATACGTGCCGGTCCTTCCTGGTGATGTTCCAGTTCAGCAGTTTTGTAAAGCATTTCACCCCTCCCACTCTCTCGGGCTTCATGCTTTAGGGGGCATCTGTTACGCAGTAATTTGTCACTGTCTCCTTGTTAGTCTCCCTACTGCATCATGAACTCAACATAACCATGCTCATGCTCTCTGAACTGGCCAAATGACCCACTTTGCCAAAGTTTATTTCATCAGCGCGACTGTTATTAAAATAACCGCGCTGACTGGTGGCTGATAGTGCAACTGATGCGCTGCCAGCGCGGAAGCACAAGGGTTTTCCGCGCTGGTCAAATTTCATGACCCAGCGCATCCTATGCTTGTATTAATTCGCATTGACACAGCCTGCTCCGTTATTAAGATGCGACATCAGCGCACCAGTCCAGTTATGCACCCACACTGATCCTGTTTGGGCGAGTTTGTTCTAACATCCAGCCTTCCAGATGACTCCAGACCTGGTTGTTGGCCTTGTGAATGTCGCCCTACCTTCTATGGCATGTCTGTTCGTCATTTGAGGCACCTTCCTTAGAGATAAGCTCATCCTCCCACCATTCATGGAGACTCCTTCTCCTATTTAAACCTCCACCATTGCCATGAGCAGCTAGTTTTGGATAGTGTGGAATTCATAGTGCTTAGAGTGCTGCTGCAAGTAGGTAGTTGGTGTGACAAAGTGTGGTTTTGCTAGAGGAAGCTTAAGGAAGGTTGTGAGTATTGCTTGTGTGAGAGAGAGCTTTTGTTTTGGGAGATCTACCTCCAAGGGTGAATGCTTAAGAGACTTACTGGCTGGACCCTCTTGAGAAGGACTCAGCGTCAGAACTTTGGTTATACCTTTCTCTGTTATTGATTAATAATAGATGACTATTGTTATGGTTCCATTCTCATTTCTCTTTGTAATGGTTAATGTGAATTACATCCTTTCTGACTGATGTATAATTGTATTTATTAGATTTCACGCTTGTGTTTGCATTTCTCTTCGTGTGTGCAGGTATCTATCTACGGGGATCGTGGAAGATTATGACCGGCCAAAGCGAAGGAGCGAGAACGACATCTCTTCATCAAACAATAGCGTTGGAATCCAAGTAGGTGTTCATTGCCTATCTTTTATTTGCAATTAGGAACTTGCACAGTAGCATTGATTGATTGTTGCTAGACCCATTCTGGGCTAGTAGGGATCGCCTCTATCCGTAGAGGGGATTTACCTTTGCAACAATATCCATACGGGAGTTCACAATAGTATTCAGGTTATACTGGAGTTACATCAAGTGGTTGGGTACCTATACTACCCCAACAACCAAGGGTTGTGTATTCTATGCAACAATGTGTACCTATGTCGAACATCCCGACTACACCAGCTATTGTGACAGTGTCGCAAGTTCAAACGTTGCCTGTTGTATGTCAACCTCAGATCTCTCAGGTTGTAATGCAACAGCCCCTTGACCCTGTGACTCAACCACAATCGCCTACTGGTGGGGCGACACAGGTCCAAACGGGTACAATTACCCCACACCTTGGTCCAACGGTTAGTATAGCACAACGGAACATGGCTTCGCAACCGTGGCTGGTGAAATATCAACAACCACAATTCCAACAAGTATACCAAGGTTCTGAGCAGCAGATCTTTGCAAACAATGGACAACCGTACATTCAAAACGGTCAAAATCAACCACTTTACGGTGGTTATGTCCACCAACCGTATCAGTCATATCAGCATCAATTACATTATGCTGGTATGCAAAGGCCAACTGCTCAGGCAATTCCATCGTATCCTGGGTATGCTTCACCTAACCTGAATCAACAGTTACCATTCGTGTCAACTTTAGAGTTACCCAATTTACACTGGTTAACAAACGATCCAATTGCTTACGCCCCTTGGTGGCCAGCGATTCCTCACAAACTTCCTTCAGACATTCCTAAATTTAATGGAAATCCAGGTGAGGACCCATCGAATCACGTGATGACATTTCATCTATGGTGTTCATCAAACACCCTAAACGATGATTCGATAAGGCTTCGCCTTTTTCAGAGGACGTTAACGGGTCCAACGGCAAAATGGTATATTGAATTGCCTAGAGCTTCGTTCGACAATTTCAACACCTTAGCCACGACTTTCTTAACCCATTTTCAATTACCAATAAGGTATGAAACGGGAACGGAAATCTTAACCAACTTCAAACAGACAATGGCCACTCACATATCTGATCATATACGTGAGTGGCGACGTCGTCGTAGGATGGTAAAAAAGTACGTTCCCGATCAGCTATTAGCTGAATGGTTTATCAAATCGTTACTTCCTGCTATAACGGAAGATGTGGCAAAGGGGGGAGTCATAACGGAAGAGCAAGTTATCGCTCGTGCGCAATATCTAGACTTAGTCTATACTCAGTTTGGCACGCTCTACGACAAAATTCCTGACGCACCTAGACCGGAATTCTCAATTCCTCCTCCTCCTATATCAAACAATGACTCTCATGCTGGTGATGGCGTGATTGGCACGACAAATGCGAAATCGACAAAGGCCAACTCCAAGAAGGCCCGTAAGATTTCGGATCAAAATGAAAAAGACGAAATTCTTGCTTCAGAAGTAAATGTCGTATCAGCAGATAAGGGCAAAGAAACCAAACAACCAGGAAGCAAGAAAAAGCAAAACAAAGGGAAGAAGAAGAAACAGGGTGAGTCATCTCCTGAAAAAACTTCTTCAAACCCTCCTGGAGATAGGAAACCCCCCTTCGGGTGTCAGATATGTGATGAGAATCACT
This sequence comes from Pinus tabuliformis, assembly GCA_031772625.1. Lineage (NCBI taxonomy): Eukaryota > Viridiplantae > Streptophyta > Pinopsida > Pinales > Pinaceae > Pinus > Pinus tabuliformis. Next base: position 1,589,581,874 of record CM062819.1, on the reverse strand, counting down.
GGACGAGAGAATGTCCATACAAAGCTGAGCTTAAAAAATTCTTTAAGAGTTCACAAACCTCAGCTGTGTTAACTGACCCGTTTCCAAATCCAGGCACAAATCTGGTTGATAGTGGAAATGCTTCCCCGTCGCAAGTGCTTATGTTGTCGATTTCCAAGCAACAAAATGATGCTTTGATTTCAACAAGGAACAAAGATTACGGGAATCCGCAGCTGTCGAACGACAAAGGTAAAGATCAACCAAGCAGTTCGACAACAACTTCGATAGAAGTTGTACCACCCATCATTCCTGAATTAACAATAAAACCACCAAAGGGAGTAGTACACAAGTTGACATTTAATCCTCGCGCCAGAGCAGTGCAGCATTATAACATAGTTGAAGATTTGGCCGAATCGCCATCCGCTATGTCGACTCTTGAAGTACTACAAAATTGCCCATCCCAACGGCAGGCTTTGTTATCAGCCATTGGTCGGGTTGATCCTAAGGATTCCAATATTGTATCCTTTGACCATAAAGGATACGATCCTTAGTTACCAGCTCAACTAGCTTTCCTTATCCAAGTGAAAACCCTCAACAAAACTGTTCATCGAACAATTATTGATGAGTGGGCATCTACATGTATTATGTCGATGAGTTGCTGGAAGACTTTAGGATCTCCAACCTTGTTGCGATCCTCGACAACATTAAAAGCATTCGACGGAAGGACATATACCCCGTATGGTATCCTAAATAACTTGAAGGTTGAACTAGGGGGAAAAACGGTAGAAATAGATGTTGAAGTCATCGATGGGAATCTTGATTACAACATCCTACTAGGAATATCGTGGATCTATTCCATGGCAGCTGTTGTGTCAACCTATTTTAGAAAGATTGCATTCCCTTTTCAAGGGGGGATTACGATCGTCGACCAACAAAACTTCCTCCCTAATGGTTCACAAGTTACAGGAAGCATTCCCATGATCCATGGAAGCCCCCATTCGCTTCAGAATATCGGAGTAGGCCTACTAAAAGATCCTATACTAATGGGAACTTTCGCTCTTCCACCTCCAATCGATTTGGCGGAAGTAGCGTCGATAGGTACCTGCAATATGATATCTTCCACGAAGATCTCAGAAGACGATATCAACATGGATCATGCAATGGTTTTGCCCCCAAGCCCAATAGAAATATTGTAGCAATCAATGTTTCTGGCATGGGAGGTGAACCCAAATCAACGCTCATCAAGCGTTTGGGTAGATAGGTCTAGAGAATATGGTACCCCTTTAGATCCTTGGTCGCGAGTGCATGGAACCGACGAAGGAATTCTACAATCAATGTTGATTGAGGGGGCACCATGGAATGATTGCCACCATCGTTCCCTTCTTCCTGACTATGAAGAAGATACTCAAGATGACCTTTATCACCCTACAATTTTTGAATTCCTATCAAATACTGTAAATACGGTGGATTCCGAGCGAAACTTATCCAATATTGAAGAGACTATAGCCATAAATATCTCGACTAGAACGAATGTTGTAGAGAATATTTATGTTGGCAAAGGTTGTTCTCCTTCAGAACTGGAAATATATAACGCTCTTTTTCGCGAGTTCAGAGATGTCTTTGCTTGGTCATATGATGAAATGCCAGGCATTGACTCGAGTATCGTTGAACATGAAATTAAGATGTATCCAGATGTCAAACCGGTACGACAACGGCTCAGGCAGGTGCACCCCAAGAAAGCCGCTGCCTTTAAGGCAGAAGTTGAAAAACTTATCCATGCTGGTTTCATCTACCCCGTTCCTCTAACCGATTGGGTATCGAATATTGTCCCTGTTATGAAGAAACAAGGGAAAATTAGAGTGTGTGTCGATTATAGGGATGTAAACCAAGCTTGTCCAAAAGACAACTACCCTACACCTTTCATCGACCAGATAATTGATGAATGCGCCGGATGCAAAATATTTTCATTCATGGATGGATTTTCCGGGTATAATCAAATAAATATCCGCCCACAGGACCAGTCAAAGACTACATTCATTTGTTCGTGGGGCACACTCACATATCGAAAATTACCCTTTGGTTTAAAGAACGCAGGGGCGACGTTTCAGAGGGCAATGAATTATGCCTTCCATGACATCAAGAACATCGTTCAACCATACCTCGACGACCTTCTGGCTCATTCGCGAAAGCGGACTGATCATCCGCAGCATTTAAGAGCGATATTTCTACGTTGCCGACACTACAAGATGCGACTCAATCCACACAAATGTGTATTTTGCATCAGTTCTGGTCGTTTACTTGGCTTTGTAGTCTCAAAGGATGGGATTCGTCTCGACCCTTGCAAGGTCCAGGCAATCATCAATTTGCCTCCACCTTCAAATTTGCTTCAGATTCAGAAACTCCAAGGGAAAGCAAACTTTCTGAGGAGGTTCATTCCGAATTACGCCGAACTTGCTAAAGGTTATACACGTCTTTTGAAAAAGGAGGTACCCTTCGTCTGGGATCAGGTTGCGCAAGCATCCTTTGATGCTTTAAAGGATTCCTTAATAAAAGCATCATTAATGTACGCACCCGATTATCAAAGAGACTTTAACCTGTATCTGGCTGCAGCAGATACAACCATCGCAATGGTTTTAGTTCAAGAAGTCGATGGAATTGAACACCCTATATATTATTTAAGTAGAAAATTAAATGATACGGAAAGCAAATATTCTTATGCTGAAAAACTAGCGCTTGCAGCTGTTCAAGCGATACAAAGGTTTCGACATTATGTCCTCTTTCGGAAAACTACCATTTTATCAGATTGCAACCCCATGACTTATATATTGTCGCGACAGTTGCTGGGGGGAAAATATTCAAAATGGATAGAAATCCTTCAAGAGTTTGATCTGGAATTTGTAAAATCCAAATCAAAGAAAGCTCTAGTTTTCGCAGAATTACTGGGCGATCTCCCATCGTCGTCCAACGATGAAACATCCGAAGAAACAATCGTGGATGAGAATTTGTTTCTGATATCTACAAGCAATGAGTGGTATGGGGATATAATAATTTATCTCCAAACCCAAAAGTTTAGGCCTAACACCTCTCACTCAGAACAAAAATGTATACGATACCAAGCAAAAGACTACATGATCATTGGTGATACGCTTTACCGTCGTGGTATCGATATAGTTCTGAGAAGGTGCCTCACCCATGAGGAGGCCGAAAAAGCCCTGAATGAGTGTCATTCGGGCGCGTGTGGGGGGAATCAATCTGGATATGCAACAGCACAAAAAATCTTACGAGCAGGATACTTCTGGCCAACCATGTTCAAATATTGCATAACCGCAGTCAGAAGTTCCCATGCTTGTCAAATTTTTGATAGCAAAACCAGAAGACCACCCGCACCTTTACAACCAATAGTTGTTGTTGGGCCTTTCGCCAAATGGGGCATCGATTTCATGACATGTAACCCCACTTCGACCGGGGGGCATGGGTATATTATAGTCGCCGTTAACTATTTTACCAAATGGGCCGAGGCGATGCCTACATTAGATAACACTGGTGAAACAGTTGCCCTTTTCTTTTTCAATCATGTAGTCGCCAGATTCGGCATACCACAGGCTATAGTTACAGATCATGGATCACATTTTCACAATCACATGATGGTTGAATTAGCTGCCAAGCTAGGGCTATCTCACGATAGCTCTACCCCGTATTATCCGCAAGCCAACGGACAAGTTGAAGCGATCAACAAGGTCCTGAAGCGTATGTTGCAAAGGATGATCAGAGTTCACAAAAGAAGGTGGCACCTAATCCTATACTCAGCCTTGTGGGCTTACCGAACATCGGTAAGGAATGCGACCGGGTTCACGCCTTTCCAACTGGTATATGGCCTGGAAGCAGTCTTACCAGTCCAGTGTGAAATCTTGTCTCTTAAACTCGCAATTGATCTCCTCCCCGGAACTTCAGAAGAAGAGGCCCGTTTCTTGGAATTAATCCAATTGGATGAAACTCGTCGTGATGCCGCTTTGGCTAACGAAGCCCATGTTAGAAAATTATATATTACGGAGCAATGGAACACATAAAATATTGCAGAAATATAAACACAAAAAACGCACAAAACAAGAGAGACACAGATATACGTGGTTCACCCAGTTTGGGCTATGTCCACCCTGAACAGCCAGTCCTTCCTTTCTATTATCCAGCAAAATTAAGAGACAAAACCTACAGCAAATCCGCTGTAATATCCTCTGTTTTCTCTCACAGTCTCACCTCTCTGTTTCTCGCTCACAGAATACACATCTATCACACAGCCTCAAATACAATACCCTCATACAAAGAGAGGGGTTGCCTTCTAGGGCAAAAAACCCTAAACTAAACATAAGTTCTACCGTCAGATCATCCGCCTAATGAACGACCCAGATTGACTAGAAATTACTATACTTTTACAAGGCAATTTTACAGCTATTTTTAGCTTCGGGGGTGCTGCCCCCAAAACCCCCTGCCAGGGGGGGCTCCCAAAGGTCGCAGCCGCCCCCCCTTGGACCCCCCCTACAGCGAACATTTTACGGGCGGTGTTGCCGCCCCCATTTCGAACTAGGGTCCTATGTGGCGATACCTTTGAATATAGAAGATAATCAGGCTCCACACCCAACAGCCCATAAGAAACGAGTCAAGGCGCAATTCGACAAAAATGTCAAACCCCGGGTCTTCTCAGAAGGTGACTTGGTCTTGCTTTACAACTAAGAATCTGATAAATTGTGAGCAGGTAAATTTAATTCTTTATGGATGGGCCCCTATATTGTTAAACAAGTGTTAGCGAAAGGAGCCTACGAGTTAATGGATTATTACAGAATTCCACTGGCGCAACCCCGTAATGGGTTGTACCTCAAGCGTTACTATGCTTAAATAGTAACCAGTATGCTTTTGTTGTATTTTGTTTTTGCTAAAGCGTTTGTTTTGGTCAAGTAATCCACCTTTTAACATTTATTGCAGATGTCAAACCTTTTGGAGACATGTGTTGGATATGCCGACGGAGCGAGTCGTAGTTCGCGGAACCTGTCCTCCGCAGCCTGGGCCATTTTTGATCCAAGCGGCGAGTTAGTAAGTTTCAGAGGTGTATGTATTGGGCAATCAACGAATAACATCGCTGAGTATAGCGCGTTGATAGAACTGCTCTCTGATGCCATCACCCATGGTATACGCCGACTAATCATCAGGCTAGACTCACAACTCGTAATACTACAACTCAATGGTATATATTCCGTCCAAAATCCAGCCATTTATCGCATGTTCCTAAGGGTTAAGATTTTGAAACGACATGTTGATTTAATTCAATACCAACATATTTCCAGAAACTTAAACACATTAACTGACTCATTAGCGAACTATGGGTTAGATAGACATTTGCGACATTTATAAATTGAAATACATCATCAATATTGTACATGTGGATCACATAACTCAACCAGAATAAAACCCCAAAAATCAAAATATATATATAAGCTGTTTATGGTTTACATATAATGTTCTGTAACCAAGACAAAATCGGTCGCCTGACCCAAAAACTCAAAAATGCTAGGGGGCACCCTAGTCTAATGATGCTCATGATAGCATGTCACGGCCTGTGCGATCATGTGTAAGAGACGAGTCCATCGTCTAGGCACACCAGTAGTATGCCGCTGCAACTGTAAAGGTAACTCGTCGACCCTCACATCTGGAATGCCGAGAGTAAGGCTCTCAACCAGATCCTGCACAGCTGTAAGGGTCTCGGCCACATCAAGGTCACGAAGAATAACCCTCCCAGCGGTCTCCCCTGCTGGGGCAGCGGCTGGCGCTCTCGGGTGAACTGCTGGACGAACAGGACCAACATCTGCATGCACACATGAGTTTGATTAAAGTCTTAATAGAATAAAGCACAAGGACATTATAAATAAAAACAGTAAACAGTGATATGGTCGAAGATTTTACCAATAGCACCCCACTGCTCGCCATCCGGCAGTACCAAATCCGGATCGCCCCGGAAGTCCATGCCAACATATGGATACTCGGAATAGACCATCTCCTTGTTAGCGCTTGGAATTCACCTAGGCTGAGATAGACAAACTCTCAAGGCTACATCAAACCATTTCACCTCGTAGCTAGCCCTACGAGGTATGAGAAGGCTCTCTCGGGTCAGATTCGATAGATCTTTCAATATGATTAGGCTGACCAATTAATAATAAAGATTTTAGGCTAGTAAATTGATAAGGGGGTTGATTTAATGATTTTTGGGGTTTTTGGTGGCAATTGGTGGAAGTGCAATTCAAGGTGCGGGGATTGAGCACAGTTTTCACAGGGGGATCTAAGGGGCAAGGTAGGAATGAGTGCTGATGCCTTAATCTGAGATGGATGATCAGAGATGATAGAGGAGAAGCTAAAGAGGGCAAACACACAATTCTAATCCTCTCTAGACAGTAGAAAACATTAAAATTGAACAAACTAAAAAGCTGAGCATGTCAAAACATGAGTTCAAACTTTACCACTTCATCTGTCCAATTTAGAAGCATAAGAGAGATGTGAAACACATAAACAAACTTACAAGAACATGTAGAGAACACACCATCAACAATCAGATCCACAAGAATCCTCAAAGATGTCTGTAAAACCCTGGCTTTCCTTGCCTTCAATTGCAGAAATAGATGCACAATATACAATAAAGCTTCCTTACACAAGAGTCCAACCATGAAAATGAGAAGGAGAGAGCATAATATAGACCATCTAGACCATCTAACTCCTTTCCCCACCTCTAGGGGTCGAGCTCAGCTTCCTAGGAGCAGTTTGAACTAATTCTAAACTAAGAACTAGAAAATAGGCAGCCCAACAACTTGCCTCTATTACTTAGCTAACTCATCCATGCATTAATTTTTCACTTTTTACATCATGGAAGCTTCTAGAAGGGTAAAGAAAGATAAAGCCTATCAAAGTGCCATGAAAATATTACATTTATCCATCATCTACAAGTAAAAATAGTCAACCATAGTCAAAACAGTGTTTTTTGACCAAAAATGTGAATTCTGGCAAATCTGGAAGTTCTGGTCGCGCCCCTTCACAGCTGTTTTTGAGTGGGTTCCACTGGTCCAAATCAGGTGCAAGATGGCTCATTGGAAATCTTGGCCTGTCTACTTTCCATCCCAAGTGGAATTTCTGAATTTGGTGTTGATTTGACCCCTCAAAAACCATTTCTCCCAAGGTCACTTTCTGCAACTCAAAAAGTGGGCAGAAAGTCATTTTTTAGGTGTATTTTGAGCTTTTGGAGGCTCAAAACTCAAAATCAGGCTTCTCCCAAGTATTGGTAATTTTTCTTTTTGCATGCCCTTTCCAAAAATGCCAAGTTTTCAAAATTCCGAGCAATCCTCCAAAATGGTCTCACCCGAGGTGAGACCAAACCGTGGGCAAAACCTGTAATTTTACCAAAAATTTCCAAAATGCTCCAAAATTCTCAAAATTTTCACATTTTGATGCTAGATCAAGGCTGATCAGTACCATGATGAGTGAGGGAGGCTTCAGCCAAGATACGGAGTGGGTTTGTCCTTTTCTTCCTCTTCCGGGCCTCAGACAGCTTCCTTTGGAGAATTTTCATTTTAGCCTTGCAAACATGTAACCACTATGATGACCACCTTTGCCACCCTTACGAGGCCTCTGCTATGTCTCAACCTCTGTAGAAGAAGACCGGTCATCACCTTGCTCATTAGTCTCAGTGGTTGACATGGTGTTATTGAGCAAGGTGGAATAAACAAGTCAAGATGACCGCTGCCCTGCCTGCAAAATGCTGTGAAGTATGTTGTTTTCAAGGGGAAACATCATGAGGGACATGTTAGGGGAGGGAATTTACATATTGGAAAGGGAAAAATATATATATAAGCAGGGAATTCTGAAGGAAATCATCACCCAATGCTAAACATGTCATTCCATCTTTCGTCATTTGCGAATTAATACTTTATTAGGGAAAATTTGTGTTTTTTAAGCACCAAGGGAAAGGACAATGAAAATCTTCATCATGGAGGGAATGATGTCATGGGCATAGGGGAATAGGGCAGCATCATTTACAAACCATTAACAGGCTGCTCTCCTTAAATTTTGACTTTGAATGTCTTTTAAGAGCATACTCTGTTTTTTCATAGCTTTTGAAATGGTCATTGATACTAAATGGGAAACAGGATTTTGTTATTTTGATTACAAGGGGAAGAGAAGGGTTTTTATGACAATTTGAAAAGGAAATGGGAAAGGGACTGTATCAAGGGAATTAGGGAGATGGAGGGATATGGGAATTAGGGTTAGGGAGTAGGAACCCATCAACAATGCTGCCAACCATATTTCATAACAGCAGTCCTTTACAATGCTGGCAGCTTTCATACTTTTGTCATATGTGAATTAGGGTCTTCAATTACATACTTTGTCAAAAGGGAAGGGTATCAATTGCATAGGGATTTTAGGGGATTAATGAGCAATTGAATCAAGGTTTTTATGAGGGGAAAGGTAAGGGAAAACAGAGTTTAGGGATAGGGAGATAAATACCATGTCACTTTGCAAACCCTAGCACAGCAAAACTGCTCTTTTGATAACTATGCAGCTGTATATTTAATGAATTTTTGTCATGAGCACCATACAGCTACTAATCTTTGACATTTACACAGCAAGAGGTCATTTTTCTTTTGTTTTTATAAGGCTATGCAAGTTACATTTTTCACTGTTTTTTGTGTGATATTCATAAGCATGCCTTGCTATCATTTTTTCTTTTTGTTTTTATATTGTTTCTTTTCATTCTGCTGTGTATTTACATATGTAAATTTGCTGTATATACTAGTGTAGGGTTTGAACATGACACATGGGGGGAAACTAGGGTTTTGAAATGGTTTAGAAGGGGTTAGGGTTTCATAGGATTGGGGGTAGGGTTTGAGCTTTTCTTGCAAATGAGATTAATGAAAATGACATGTTAACATATGTAATTTAACTTTGGGAAAATGAATGGAGGGACTAGGAAAAAGTTGCCTTTAAAAATTTGAGTGAATTTGAGCGTTTGGGAGAGTTTCAAGGCGGGCAGACTTTTTGGTCGCGCACGCCCTCAGAATGGTCGCGCCCCTTCGTTTGGTCGCGCCCGTGTTATTTAACACTGCGCTTTGGCCTCCGTTTGGTCGCGCGCACCCAGGTGGTCGCGCACCTGTCCAGAATGGTCGCGCACCACTTCTAACCTTGGAACTTGCAGAAACTTGCCCGAATTGCCTCCTTTTGCCTCTAACACAAATTTTTTGACTTTCAAATGCACAATAAGAGTGAATTGAGAGGGAAATTAGCTTTTATAGGGTCACTTTAAAAAAAATTTAACTTTAGAACCCACTTTCTAATGTTTTCAACTTGCTTTGCTTTTTAACACTGTTTAGAGTCTTTTTGTCCTGAAATGAGCTCTCTTGATGCGTTTGACTCCGTTCTTTTTGCAGGTTGACCGCCTGAGGGACTGTAGTGAAGGAACCAGGGTTATTGCCGGCACTTTTACAAATTTTTGAGAATTTCTTTATTTTTTCAAATTCCACATGGCTTTGGACTTAAAAACAGGGTTTTTAAATCCAAGGCATAAAATGAACTGTAGCTGAAGAAAATGATAATGAAACATATGTACAAAACTCCTTCCGGCTTGCTGGGCACTTGCTGACCATGACTCATGACCTTGAAAAGATTTTGACTCAAAACCCTAGACCTAAGACCATGGGACCTCAAGACAAAAACAAAAACAAGTATGACTCAATTACATTGTTGTATGACCTGATCCAGCAAAGCCAAGAAGGGAACAAAGACCAGCTCCTCCATTCAGTGTTATGGCATGCCTAGTGGGATGCAAAACTGACACTGATGAGACACCTATAAATGCATATGCAAAGAGTTATTGATCACTGATGGAGGGCTCAAGACCGACACTAACATTGGCTCCAATGGGGATGGCAGCTCCTTGGAGGTGCCAAGAACCTCAGACCTCTTGGGAGAGCAGACCAGTGCTTTATTCATTGGGCAATGGAGTCATAAACTCAAGCTGAAATGCATGACTGAAAAATGACACAAACTAACTTAACAACAAGACTAAAAATTGACTCATAAAGGACTCATGACTCAACTAAAAACTGACTCGATACTTAAACACAACCGACAAACTGAAAATGATGCTCAAAGTGGAGCTTATTCAACACAACCTACCCTAACAGTTTCATTCATCAGCGGATCAAGTGAAATGAAACAACCAGTGCAACCAAGTAAGTATCTCGTCTGCTGTTTGAAACCTCCACACATGTTTGTTTATGAGCAACAAGAGAGAACTACTGAAAGGCAACTCTGATGGCAACTGAGAAACAGATCCGTTGAATGATATGAGCTCTCTATCCGCCTCCAAAAACACTGCATAAGGATCTTGAAATTCAAGCTCACTGGAACTTAGCTCATCCAATGGATTACTTCTCTTTTCCTCATACCATGCATGCAAACTTTGATCTGAGCCTTGTGACGAGACCCCTACTGAAAATGATGAAGAAACTGGCTGCCGGATCAAATTCATATCAGCACATTTTTCAAGCTCACACATAGTAAATGGAGAAAGACTTTGACTGCAAAACTCATCCAAAACATCAGCTATTGGATCATGAAAAACTTGAAAAGACTGCTGCAACCCATTTTCTATTGGTTCCAATGTGACTACATGATTTCCTACATGCTGCTCATTCTGTTCTTTAGGGACAATATGAAAATTCTGCCTTATAAACTGAAATGCCTCGAAACAAAAAGGTATAGAATCTTCCTGCATCATCACATCATGTATTTCATCTTCCACAACTTCATCTATAATCTGACCTTCATCCTCAACATTAAGACTGAGTGACTGTTGATTTGTTATGGGCTTTTCATTTGAAGATGTACTATGCAATCGATCCTTCAAAAACTGAAATGATTCAAAACAGAATGGTACGGAGTCACCTTGAATCATTAAATCATCTGCAATTTGACAATCAATGGCTTTCGGGGGTTGCAAATCTGAATATGAGAAGTCTTGAACAAAGTTTTCATCGCGCTCAAGAGGATCCAAATCAAGACTGGTCAACAACGGATTTGTGATTGCATGGAAGTTGTCTCTGATGAACTGACATGAATCAAAACAAAAAGGCAAAGATCCTTCACTTACTTCAAAATTTGTTGCACTTTCCTCGTCACTGTCATAGCTGATATATGATGGCTGATCATTGTATTCGAGCTGCTGAAAATGAACTTCTTCCTCCCACAAACGAGCTGTTGATTTGTCTGCAAGATTAGCTTCTGTTTGGAGAACATAATCATCATCATACTGAGGCAAATCATCGGTATAAAACACGTCATCAAGCATACATGTCATATCAACAGTTCTTTCTTCTCCAAGATGATCTACAAAACAATCACTATAAGTGCTATGACAACTAGGATGGGAAACAAAATGTTTTGGATCAGCAACTTGTTCTTCTTCAATCAGCGAGCCATGAAAATTATAATCATTCCTTGTGTTGATTCTTTGCATCATCTCCTCCACTGCACTTACCAAAACGTCAAGCTTTACCTCTAGAGATTCGGCTGGATCTATGCTTTTCATCTCTTCTTCTTTCATCCTTGCCCGTCGGATCAGCAGATGTGCTTCTACACTTACTGCACAATTTTGCATCTCGTGAAGTGTTACAATATCCTTTTCCCTCAGCTGAAACTCCATCTCCGGATCAAAGGCACCCGGATAGTGCAAGAGAGTAGATCTAGGAGTAGGCCTTATATCAGCTGGCATTGAATAATAAACTTGATTAAATCTGGCCGAAAATTGTTGTACTGTCTCCCCTGGCAATCTTTTCAGCTGGTTATACTCTTCTACAATCAAGGAAAGGTTTTGCCCGATCATCCACCTATCGAGAAAAACTTTGACGAACTGCTGGAAATCTGAGATGCTTGCATCAGGCAGGGTTTTGAACCAACTCTTAACTTCAGCTTGCAAAGAAAGAGCAAAAAGCCTCATACTAACATCTTCATCATCAACTTCAAAAAGGTCAAGAAATAACTCAAAATTTTGCACATTTTGCTCAGCGTTGACATTATTACATTCATCGTCAAACCTCGGCAAGTATAGATCATAATTTTTGGGGAAAGGATGAAGAAAAGAAGGTAAAACAAGAGGCTTATACCGATCTGGAATTCTACAAGGTATAGGGGTATTTACAGCAGATATAAAATCGATCTTGGTCTCTTGGGGCTCATCAATTTGAAGATGATCATTACAAAATTCGGAAAAAGGATCTTGATCAAGCTCAAAGGCATGCAAATCTTTGGTATTCACAATCTTCAAAGGGAAAGAGTCAATTGTAGGCCTGGGATCTCTTCTCAAATACAATATGCTTTGCAAAGCTTTCGTTACATTCTTGGGAAAAGAGAAGAAATAATTTACGACAAAGAACAAAATATCTTGGATGAAATTCCAACTTGAGTACCTGATCTTGCCATATTCTCCTTTGATGTTTCTACTGGTCGGGATCATCCTCCAGTGGAGTCTTTGGATCTGATCTCGAAAATATTTTAGAGTCGCCAAGTGAATGATTTCAGCCTTGCCAGTGTCTGATCGTTGTTCACCATCAACAATCAGATCTGAACTTGATATATGTACTAGGGTAAAATGCAAATGAAGCGCTATGTTCACAAATCCCACGGAGATAGACTGAAGCAGCGTTTATCTACTTGCGCTGATGTAAAACAAGAGCGTTTTCGAAGGCTTCTGGTGTAACTTCAGGCTCCGTCTAAGACTTATGAAATAACACGACAATGAGCAAACGATTAATATGTTCTCCCCAGTATGGTCGCCAATATGTTAGCGCTTGGAATTCACCTAGGCTGAGATAGACAAACTCTCAAGGCTACATCAAACCATTTCACCTCGTAGCTAGCCCTACGAGGTATGAGAAGGCTCTCTCGGGTCAGATTCGATAGATCTTTCAATATGATTAGGCTGACCAATTAATAATAAAGATTTTAGGCTAGTAAATTGATAAGGGGGTTGATTTAATGATTTTTGGGGTTTTTGGTGGCAATTGGTGGAAGTGCAATTCAAGGTGCGGGGATTGAGCACAGTTTTCACAGGGGGATCTAAGGGGCAAGGTAGGAATGAGTGCTGATGCCTTAATCTGAGATGGATGATCAGAGATGATAGAGGAGAAGCTAAAGAGGGCAAACACACAATTCTAATCCTCTCTAGACAGTAGAAAACATTAAAATTGAACAAACTAAAAAGCTGAGCATGTCAAAACATGAGTTCAAACTTTACCACTTCATCTGTCCAATTTAGAAGCATGAGAGAGATGTGAAACACATAAACAAACTTACAAGAACATGTAGAGAACACACCATCAACAATCAGATCCACAAGAATCCTCAAAGATGTCTGTAAAACCCTGGCTTTCCTTGCCTTCAATTGCAGAAATAGATGCACAATATACAATAAAGCTTCCTTACACAAGAGTCCAACCATGAAAATGAGAAGGAGAGAGCATAATATAGACCATCTAGACCATCTAACTCCTTTCCCCACCTCTAGGGGTCGAGCTCAGCTTCCTAGGAGCAGTTTGAACTAATTCTAAACTAAGAACTAGAAAATAGGCAGCCCAACAACTTGCCTCTATTACTTAGCTAACTCATCCATGCATTAATTTTTCACTTTTTACATCATGGAAGCTTCTAGAAGGGTAAAGAAAGATAAAGCCTATCAAAGTGCCATGAAAATATTACATTTATCCATCATCTACAAGTAAAAATAGTCAACCATAGTCAAAACAGTGTTTTTTGACCAAAAATGTGAATTCTGGCAAATCTGGAAGTTCTGGTCGTGCCCCTTCACAGCTGTTTTTGAGTGGGTTCCACTGGTCCAAATCAGGTGCAAGATGGCTCATTGGAAATCTTGGCCTGTCTACTTTCCATCCCAAGTGGAATTTCTGAATTTGGTGTTGATTTGACCCCTCAAAAACCATTTCTCCCAAGGTCACTTTCTGCAACTCAAAAAGTGGGCAGAAAGTCATTTTTTAGGTGTATTTTGAGCTTTTGGAGGCTCGAAACTCAAAATCAGGCTTCTCCCAAGTATTGGTAATTTTTCTTTTTGCATGCCCTTTCCAAAAATGCCAAGTTTTCAAAATTCCGAGCAGTCCTCCAAAATGGTCTCACCCGGGGTGAGACCAAACCGTGGGCAAAACCTGTAATTTTACCAAAAATTTCCAAAATGCTCCAAAATTCTCAAAATTTTCACATTTTGATGCTAGATCAAGGCTGATCAGTACCATGATGAGTGAGGGAGGCTTCAGCCAAGATACGGAGTGGGTTTGTCCTTTTCTTCCTCTTCCGGGCCTCAGACAGCTTCCTTTGGAGAATTTTCATTTTAGCCTTGCAAACATGTAACCACTATGATGACCACCTTTGCCAACCTTACGAGGCCTCTGCTGTGTCTCAACCTCTGTAGAAGAAGACCGGTCATCACCTTGCTCATTAGTCTCAGTGGTTGACATGGTGTTATTGAGCAAGGTGGAATAAACAAGTCAAGATGACCGCTGCCCTGCCTGCAAAATGCTGTGAAGTATGCTGTTTTCAAGGGGAAACATCATGAGGGACATGTTAGGGGAGGGAATTTACATATTGGAAAGGGAAAAATATATATATAAGCAGGGAATTCTGAAGGAAATCATCACCCAATGCTAAACATGTCATTCCATCTTTCGTCATTTGCGAATTAATACTTTATTAGGGAAAATTTGTGTTTTTTAAGCACCAAGGGAAAGGACAATGAAAATCTTCATCATGGAGGGAATGATGTCATGGGCATAGGGGAATAGGGCAGCATCATTTATAAACCATTAACAGGCCGCTCTCCTTAAATTTTGACTTTGAATGTCTTTTAAGAGCATACTCTGTTTTTTCATAGCTTTTGAAATGGTCATTGATACTAAATGGGAAACAGGATTTTGTTATTTTGATTACAAGGGGAAGAGAAGGGTTTTTATGACAATTTGAAAAGGAAATGGGAAAGGGACTGTATCAAGGGAATTAGGGAGATGGAGGGATATGGGAATTAGGGTTAGGGAGTAGGAACCCATCAACAATGCTGCCAACCATATTTCATAACAGCAGTCCTTTACAATGCTGGCAGCTTTCATACTTTTGTCATATGTGAATTAGGGTCTTCAATTACATACTTTGTCAAAAGGGAAGGGTATCAATTGCATAGGGATTTTAGGGGATTAATGAGCAATTGAATCAAGGTTTTTATGAGGGGAAAGGTAAGGGAAAACAGAGTTTAGGGATAGGGAGATAAATACCATGTCACTTTGCAAACCCTAGCACAGCAAAACTGCTCTTTTGATAACTATGCAGCTGTATATTTAATGAATTTTTGTCATGAGCACCATACAGCTACTAATCTTTGACATTTACACAGCAAGAGGTCATTTTTCTTTTGTTTTTATAAGGCTATGCAAGTTACATTTTTCACTGTTTTTTGTGTGATATTCATAAGCATGCCTTGCTATCATTTTTTCTTTTTGTTTTTATATTGTTTCTTTTCATTCTGCTGTGTATTTACATATGTAAATTTGCTGTATATACTAGTGTAGGGTTTGAACATGACACATGGGGGGAAACTAGGGTTTTGAAATGGTTTAGAAGGGGTTAGGGTTTCATAGGATTGGGGGTAGGGTTTGAGCTTTTCTTGCAAATGAGATTAATGAAAATGACATGTTAACATATGTAATTTAACTTTGGGAAAATGAATGGAG
The DNA here is from genome assembly GCA_031772625.1 of Pinus tabuliformis. NCBI lineage: Eukaryota > Viridiplantae > Streptophyta > Pinopsida > Pinales > Pinaceae > Pinus > Pinus tabuliformis. Next base: position 1,589,566,080 of record CM062819.1, on the reverse strand, counting down.
GGACTAGGAAAAAGTTGCCTTTAAAAATTTGAGTGAATTTGAGCGTTTGGGAGAGTTTCAAGGCGGGCAGACTTTTTGGTCGCGCACGCCCTCAGAATGGTCGCGCCCCTTCGTTTGGTCGCGCCCGTGTTATTTAACACTGCGCTTTGGCCTTCGTTTGGTCGCGCGCACCCAGGTGGTCGCGCACCTGTCCAGAATGGTCGCGCACCACTTCTAACCTTGGAACTTGCAGAAACTTGCCCGAATTGCCTCCTTTTGCCTCTAACACAAATTTTTTGACTTTCAAATGCACAATAAGAGTGAATTGAGAGGGAAATTAGCTTTTATAGGGTCACTTTAAAAAAAATTTAACTTTAGAACCCACTTTCTAATGTTTTCAACTTGCTTTGCTTTTTAACACTGTTTAGAGTCTTTTTGTCCTGAAATGAGCTCTCTTGATGCGTTTGACTCCGTTCTTTTTGCAGGTTGACCGCCTGAGGGACTGTAGTGAAGGAACCAGGGTTATTGCCGGCACTTTTACAAATTTTTGAGAATTTCTTTATTTTTTCAAATTCCACATGGCTTTGGACTTAAAAACAGGGTTTTTAAATCCAAGGCATAAAATGAACTGTAGCTGAAGAAAATGATAATGAAACATATGTACAAAACTCCTTCCGGCTTGCTGGGCACTTGCTGACCATGACTCATGACCTTGAAAAGATTTTGACTCAAAACCCTAGACCTAAGACCATGGGACCTCAAGACAAAAACAAAAACAAGTATGACTCAATTACATTGTTGTATGACCTGATCCAGCAAAGCCAAGAAGGGAACAAAGACCAGCTCCTCCATTCAGTGTTATGGCATGCCTAGTGGGATGCAAAACTGACACTGATGAGACACCTATAAATGCATATGCAAAGAGTTATTGATCACTGATGGAGGGCTCAAGACCGACACTAACACTCCTGACGCTCGAACCACCTGAAGAAGGTATCAGAGAAAGAAATCTGAGATTGACCGGCATGCCTAGACATGTGATCAACCCATCTCTGCATGCGTGGTTCAGTAGGAGCATGCAAGTCGAGTGCAATGTACTGTGGCTGCATCAGTGGTATCTTCTCCAAAGCAAAGGCCGTCAAAATAGAACCAAACCCAAAGTTCTTCAACTTCCCATCCTTTGCCTTGGTTAACTGACTTTTCATCTGAAGAAGTACTGCATCACACCAGTTGAATATTTTCGGTTGGAGGCACTCCAAGGCATGTTGCACATAGGATCTGTTGGCTACGTGAAGAGACGCGCTACCGGCCATCCTACCAATAGTATACAAGATAGACCTGAGGGACCTGTTAGAAACCTCACGGATAACGATCTTGCCGTCTTTACTCGGCTGAGATCCTTCCCTGCTATACTGGTAGACATAATCTCTCACAGAATCACTCCCTCAGGCCGAACCTGACAAAGAGATAGGGGCACCCAGCCACGACAAGCCAGTCAAGAAGTAAATGTCTACTGCGGTCAAGGGGATAGATTTTCCCCTAATCTGGAAAACTTGGTTGATAGGATCCCAAGCATCGAGCAAGTACTGCAGTAGGTTGATCTGTTGTCTCATGCTATATATGCGGAAGAACTTCAGCAGACCACAGTTTCGCAGCGCGTTCACCGTGACAGGATCATGTAGGGAAATCATATCTTCTTCTTCATGTTCTCGTTCTCGCCATGTAAGGGTCATTTTGCTCCAATATCTCTGAAAAACAAACATGAGAGGAGTTAGATCCTGGATTTGATGAGAAACTAGCAAAAATTTTCATCAAAAACTGTGCAACAAAACTCTTTTCTGCGCCCAGCGCACCTGCCCAGTGTTCCACCTGCGTTGAAGGTCAAACTGCCTTCATGATGTTTGACATTCAGCGCAGGTTTCGAGTGCACTAGGTGCGCTGATGGAAGAGCGACCCCATCAAACCCCAGGGGCTCAGAAAAACAGGAAAACAAGCACAGAATGCAGAAAGGAAACCATGAAATGAAAGAGCTCAGGTTTAGCTCCTACCTGGTCTAGACGACGCCGAGAATCGTCCACAGAATCTCCCGAAATCAGATGATGAAAATCAAGGAGGAAGAGGCACTTCCAAAGCTCCAACAAACCAAGTTCAAATGAAATGGTAAAATGAGAGGTAAAAACACTTTTTAATAGCTTTTTACGTAGTTCAAAGTGAAATATTAGTGTTTTAATCTCATTTTCATGCAAATGTTATTCATTTCTAACTAGTTTGATGCAGCAATTGAGAGTACAGTACTATCTTTGAAAAGACAAAGCTATCTATGGTTAAAAATCAAAACTAGACCATGTTATCGAGCAGTTTTAGCACATAGTTCATGCTCGTTAAAAAATAAACATAAGATCGAGCAGTTTTAGCCCATAGTTCATGCTCGTTAAAAAATAAACATAAGATCGAGCAGTTTTAGCACATAGTTCATGCTCGTTAAAAAATAAACATAAGATTGAGCAGTCTTTTTCCGCGTTTAAGCTCATTAAAAAATGAACTACCCTCCGGTAAATAACCACCGTGAATGTAACATTATCAGCCATTAAAGCCTTGGTCGTGTTTGCACCGTCACCTCCAGTTTTCCATTGGCCGATCGTTCACCTCCATATGATTGTTTACCCATTTTGAGGAACAGCTGCGAAGAGTGATTTCACTAGCCATCCTTGTGACACTGTCGTTCTTGGAAAATTCCAACCCTTACCTGGAATCAGCTGCTAACCCGTTTTATCACTCATTCCTCAAAAGACGAGTCTTCTTTAAGCTCTTTTCATCTGACTCGTAAAATATGAAAAGATTGCCGAGTTTTGGCCTTCCAGCTCGTTAAAGCGACCGGAAGTGTTATCCCTCCTATAGATTTTAATCTTTTTGGACCTGAGGGATTATTGCACAAAAAGATCGAGCGCTTGTTTTGTTCGGCTCGTTAAAACTATCGAAAACTCATCCCTTCTGTATTGTTTTATACTTTTTCGGACTTAAGGGGATTAGATGACGAAAAAGGACTTTCGGAGTTGACTTTACGTACCTTTTCAGACTCTCTAAAAATGAAAAGGATCGAGTTATCCTTGTCGTTAGACTCGTTAAAATCATTAAATAGCGACAAACTTGTCTTTAGACGAAAACGAGTTTCACTATCGCTAGGCTCGTTAAAACATAGCGATGGGTTTTCCCGAAGGGAAAATTATAGAACAAGCACATGTTATCCTCCTCAAGCTTGACAAAAATAAAGAGGTATTGGTCAGCAATGATTGGGGAAAAATTGGGAAGAAACTCAAAGAACTTTATTGGTAGCAAGTCGCTCTTGAACATGCCACTTCCACTCCGTGCCTGAGTCGGGTTGGGTTGTTTCATTCACTGGTCTCATCACCATGGTCTCGCCATACCATCCACCTTTGGGGTAAATGCTACCAATCCATCACACAAGTGTCGCCGATATGTTCAAGAGAAGTCATTCAGAGAAGTCAACCGTGTCCCATCCACTACCATACATTATCCTTCATTCTTTCATGACCGCCACCCTGAACCATATATCATCAGATCGTTTTCACCTCCATCAAAATCATTTGCTCCGTTTCGTGTCACTGATGTGGGATACATTAAGGCCCTCCTTTGACGGATCACTTCTTGTCGACATCAGCTCATTATCCAAGAAGTTGATCTAGGAACAACCCCTTCAGTACTTTGAAGCTTGCATGCCTCAATGGCAAGTTTCTCACTTCCGGCGACAGGTATACATCAATGACCTTCGACCAAAAGATTTTGCGTGGTGTTCGACGCCAAGTCCTTTATTCACACCACATGAATTTTACTGCAGTACCTTGAGGGTCATTATCATTATCGGTGATTCCTCTCGCGCTTGTTAACAGTTTACATCACTGACTGGTAATCAAGCGATGTCTTTCCATGTTCGACTTCAGAACATTCTTCACATGGATCGACTTGTACTTAGAGTGAAGATCGGACAAGATTGAAGACCCCGGATCTAGTTTCATCCATCCGGGCTGCGATATATATTCAGGAAAGATAAAGACATTAACATGTACATCATTGCAGCAAATAATCATCCTACCAAAAGGATGATGATTTCATCAAAATTATCAGTCTACCATCAGACGATTGTCTGTTCTATGTACAGAAAAATGAATTTATAAAGCTGAGCATGGGAATGCCCGCCTTAGCTAGATCATGAAAGCAGTATGAAAAATAATGTATTGTATTGTATCTTATTACAAGTCTCCTCCTAGCATTGGAAGAACTTCGGATCCTCCTAATAAAGCATTTCACCCGATAAACGGCCTCATACTTTAGGGGGCAACTGTTATAGACATTTTTGTGCCTTACAACGTAGAGCATGAAATGTCCATAATCCAAGGGATCCAAAGTCCCTAAATAAGTTGTTCCTACCCCTAGAGGAACAAGGTCAACCAATGACAGCTTCTCCCAGAAGTTCTCCACCAAAAACCACTCAGAAACAGTCAATTCAGGATCAATTCAGAGGTTCCTCTAGCTGTCTGCGCTGAAATGTAGAGATTACACTGGCTAGGTGCACTGCAACGCAGTTAGAAGCACTACCAGGGTGCGCTGAGCGGGAAATGACAAATGGCAAGTTCATTCAATGAGGTGGAAAGACCCTGGAAGCTTCCAGAATCTTCCTCCATGACACTTGCCTCAATGAATTCGACTAGTGATGAGTAAGAGGTTCTCAACCTCCAAGTGGAAGCAAGAACTGACAGAGAGAAGCCACAATTCAAAACATAAGCTGACTCATCCTCTCTGCTTACATCTATATATGGATCTCTCACCCAGAGGTTCAAGAGGCTGGAATTTTGTACTTTGCAGAGAATTGTTGTTGGTTTGAGATTGAGATTAGCACATTGGGTGATTTATGCTTTGTTGGAGGAGAGGAAGGGATTATTTTGTTGGGAGGTAGATGCTGGATCGGGACCTATTTGGTTGTATCTCCTCTTGAACCTTGTTATCATATCAATAAAGCTACTTGAGTTTCTCCTATATGCTTGTATTTCAATGATGTTTTGTTATATTTACATATTTAGTTTATATCTGATCCTAAACTAGTTATGAATGTGAAACTATATCTTTTGTGTAGTTTTCCTCTCTTGTGATTTTGCAGGAACTGGGTGAAGCTGGACCAGTAAAAGAGCAGGTAGCGGGGAGCGAACAAAAGAGAGAGAGATTGGATCGACAAACTAGCGAAAGACACCGGTTAGTTACATCCTTCTTTCTCTATTTGCATCTCATAAAGAAGAATACTCAGATAGTTTTCCTTGTTTGTTGCTAAGGCACTATCACCTCTTAGAGTGGGATAGGGGCATTCCGAATTGGATACTTTTCCCAACAACACTTCTTTTGCTTCTTGTCATCTTCTTTCTCTTCTTGAGTTACATGAGCTTCTTCCCTTTTTCTCTTGTTGTTGTTGTCCTTCTTAAGTTTAGGAAAATCCTTTTTGTAGTGTCCATACTCTTGGCATCCAAACCGTTGGACTTTGGGCATGTAGTGGTGCCAACCAATTTGTTACTTTCCTTGCAAAAAGACACTGAGGTATACTCAGAAGTGGACATATACTTACTTGATAGAGTTTGAGATGTAGTGAACTTGCTTTCTTCTTGAAGACTTGATGGCTTGCCTTCCTTAGATCTTGATGTTGTTCAAGTTGCTTTCTCCAAATGGACTTGTTTGATGACTTGACTCGTAGTGCCTTTCATTCTTCAAGATGGTGTAGCTTGATGTAGGTCCCTCTTTGATTTGTTCTTCTTGCAGGTGCCTTTATACAAGGTGTTTCTTCTTGCTTTGTAGTCTTCCATGACGAATGATAGATGGTAGACCTTCTTGTCCTTGATGTGATTGAGACTTCTTGGCTTGACGCTTCAACCTTGCAGATGTTCTTGAGATTCCCTTTCCTTGATGTGTCACCTTAGCTCCGATATTGCGATGAACAATCTGGGGCAATGGGGTATAGCAAGATTCTTCTAGACTTGATAACAATTTGTGAAGCTCTTTTGCAATTTATTGTGTTATCTTAATCTTCTTCTCTTCTTATTAATGCATGTGCATTTACTTTCATCAAACTGGTGCCAAAAACATAAGAACAAGAACACAGGATGTTGGCTATCTGCCAGGGAAAAATCTCTCTCTCTCTCTCAGAGAGGAAAACCATTTCATAAGCTTCTTGTTGGTCATTGCGAAGCCCTAGACCCTTGACAATAATATCCCCCAAGCACAAGTCAAGTCCTTCCTCCTCTCTGCACTTTGTATCTTCGGCGCTTCGTTCCCCGACACTCTGTCCTTCTTTCAACTTTTGATAGTCCATGGTGGACTAGCTCTAGAAGAGACTCCAACCTTTGATCCTTAGCAAGATCCTTTACCAATGAAGAAACCTTCATTCTCTTGACCAACCGAGCCTTCTTCTTGATGTGAGGTTACAGGCTCGATGTACACCAAGTTTACTACAGCTGGGGCGATTTCCATTGCGACGAGACGTGGAAACCCCAAATTTTCCGCACTTGGGATTCTTTCAACAAGGCGGGACATGGAATCCCCGAGTTCCCCGCAATTTGGCGACCTTTGTCGAGGAGGGACTGGGAGACCCCATGTCAGGCTCCTATCCTAGTGGTAGTATTTCAACCACGCATAAGCGGGTGCGACACCGCCGTACTTTTTCCTTTTACCAATACTTGAGTACACGGTCTGCGCCTACTTCAACACTCGGTCAATTTTCCAGTAAGTGTTCTTAACAATGCAGCGAAAATAACTTACCATAAATTTATCTTCTTCAATTATTCTTTCAACCTGTCGTGTCGTGTGGTCGTGTTGCACTGGCCCGTGGCCTGCCCGACACAACTCCACACCTGAACTGCAAACCTATCCGTCCGACTTTCCCTTCCGTGGCGCCCAAACTCTGCCCGTCGGTGCGGTCCATAGTGAGGGCGCATGGCCCGCAGGCAGTGCGGCCTGCCTGCCTGGACGGTAAACTGCCCCTCTGCCTTTCCGCACTACCAAGCCCGACCCGCCCTCTGTAATCCGCCTGTCGGTGCGGCCCTCTTACCCGTGTCCTTCTCTTCCTTCCGTTTTCACCCAACTCCTTCCTTCGCACTTGTTCTGCGATGTGGAAGTCTGAGTTCGATGTCCCTTCATCGAACGCCATCCTCCTTACTTATACGCATCCTTTCGTCCAAGGGCCGTGTCTCTCGAGGATAACAAGGGTCAGCTCCATCAACATGCATGCCTGGTTGACCTGCCACATAACCTCGACACGCCCCATTCCAACGAACCGCCGCGTCCCTTCATGTGCACCGTCGCACCCATGGGTCGGCTCCAACACCTCACCGATTACACCCGTCACCGCATGTCGCACACCTCCCACATCCTAACTCTTCCGCACAGGGTCAACTCTTTCATCCGGGCACACAACAAAGGTCGCCCGCGTGCTTTCCGTCGGTGGCTCACCCATCGTGCAGGTATCAAGGGGCGTGCGCCATGCCCAACACAGCGCGAGCGACATGGGAACCCTGCATGTCACACCCCCAAGCCTACAGTAGTCTTTCAGCTGTACTTGGCGAGGTGCAGCTCCACTGAACACTTCCTTTTCACCAATACTTATGTTCATGGACTACGCCTAACCATTAGTCTACTTAGTTTTTTTTTCGCAACCAAGTATTATTATGTTTCCTTTATACCAATGAACACCCATACACATTCATTATCATCAGCAATTATACATGAAGAATGCAATTGCACAGTATAAAGGGAGGGGCAACTCCCTGAACAATGAGTCTGCCCGAATACAATATATTGTTCAACTCTACAATGTTTACGAGGCTCTACAAGTATACTTGGGAAACACCAAGTTTCATACTCAGCCAATTTTACAAATAGGCAACACCTCCGTGTGCCAACCGAGTTCCTTGCCCGAGCTGCCAATCATACCCCTCGACTGAACATCATTTACCGCTGCACGACGGGCAGGCGACCTCACCCGAGTCACCCCGCGCTTACTTTTGCACGACGGGCGGGCGACTTACCCGAGACACCTCCATGTTTCTTCTTCCACGACGGGCGGATGACCTACTCAAGACACCCCGTGTCACACCGAACGGCAGGTGCCTTCCTTATCTACGCCCTCACCCGATAACTGAAACCTGTGCGTATCGTGTGTGCTTGCCCAAGAGCGGGCGCATATATGCCCGTGCCTCTTTTGCGACCTGCTCCACTACTTCGCACTTTTTCTTGATCACCGAATTGCTCATGTTCGAATGTCCATCTTCGAATGAATGCCAAATGCTCCAACGCCTCGCCATATTTATACGAGCGGTTGGGCGAGTCGCTACCCAGGGCGACTCGACCACCGCGTGCCAAAACGCCCTTTACACGTCGCAAAATTTCCATC